>JAWNLJ010000066.1:600000-766706 GCA_035042365.1 Drosophila dives | reverse complement strand
CATTATTCTCAATCTTCTTACACTCGGCAACAGATGGGGTACGAATTAACGCCCCACCATCCCGTAAAGAATTCACCTCATGTACGCGCGCGCCGAGGGTTGGCCCTACCTCATTTACCACTTCCTTGACCACGTCCTTAGCGGTATCACCAGCAGTTTTTCTACGCACTACTAAGAACCAGGTCCAACTGGCCGGAGCATCCCCGGGGTAGACGACACTGTCGACATGGGACTATTACAAACTGCGGTTGCCGGCGGAACACGCGTCTGACTGCCTGTCACTTGCACAGCATGATTACATGATTAGTAGTCCATCATCCTACTGACCAGTAACTCCCTGTCCTCCACACGCACTCGAAGCGCACACTTTACTAGCTCTTTGCTAATCGCTTACATTTTTTCGATCGGCGTTCCATTACGCTTCAACGGCAACACATTACACGCCGAACCGGTAATATGCGCCTTAGCGGCGGGATTGCCACAATTCACACGTGCCGAAAGTACTCGCCCCCTCTTTACTCTTTTTCTTCTTTTTTTTTTGGCACACTAACGGCAACATCCAAGTTACTTCTAGTGCACAGCCCCTCAACACTCATTCACGCCGTGTTAACAGCAATCTCAGAAGTTGCCTTCCTTAACTGCTGCTTACCTAGCACCCCCTTCGCCTAACCTCTTCAGGCTCGGTAGCGTCTGACGTCACCGATATCTCGTCATCTGAAGTCATCGGCGCGCCCCCCACTCCGATTTCTGCCGGCCATTTCTTGCGCGGCGGCGTCACGCCACGTGCAATCTTTTAAAAGAAATGCACACACACGCACAGGCTTTAGATAAGCAAATATACACACACACACACTTGAAAAAATACTTATATGCAGAACGCACACAGCAACGTGCAAGATAAGCACCAGAGAAATACAATAATAAAGTTTCTCTATATTATTAGGTTATAGATGAGACATCTCTGTACTGGACTCTGTACTGAAACAGTTTTGTGTGGGTTTGTTTGGGGGTGATGATGATGCTCCACTGGCCTTGGAGTTTTTTTTGTGATGAACGTTTTGATTTGGTTATTTTATAAATTTTTTTATTTTAGTTCATAAACTTGATTTCGGGTATATTTTCCCGCCGACTGTTTCTCGATGCAGTTGAAGCATCCTAGATTTTTTTTTGCGGTTTTTTCGTGTTAAGAAACTTTGCACTTTGCATCAACACCCGAAACAATAGAAAAAAATAGATCTCTTCAGAGCGGATCTGGGCTTATATGCATCCACGTGAGAGAGCTACGATTCAGCATCTATTCGCAACAAAGCTTTTAATTTGAGAAGGGCTTACTTCCCAAAACGCTTTTGACAGCTACGTAAGGTATGCAACGATTTTTTCACTTTAAAAATTTGGTGCTAATTTTTTCGTTAAAGTTCTTCGCAATGTTGCTTAAAGTAAAGTTTCGGCAAAACATTTACTGGTCTTCCAGGAACGAGAACGGAGATTATATTTGGTAGCATGACGATCATACGCCTTTTGTATGTTCCTTTTACCGCAATAAGGCTAAATTATCGGCGCGATGAACAGTTGTACTTGGTTCTTCGGGTATATCTAATTTTTCTTAGCAGTTTATAGGCTTAACCATTGTAATGCACGAAAAACCCAGATACAGATAGGGGCCCGATGTTGAAGGCAAAAAAAAAGTCTGTACCCATGTCGAGTACATGGTACATTGAGTACAATTAAAACCAAAGCTATGGTCAGTTCAACACACAACCGAATTTTATGTTAACTGTGCGAGCGGAAACCGGCATTTGTAGCGGTGTGTGATCCTACTGGTGATAGCTCATGTCGGGTGGTGGGGGGGGGGTTTTTGCTACCATCCTGGCATTCCTTTCTGATCATAATTTTATTTATTTAGAGTTTTTTTTTTATTTGGAGTCTAACTCCGAAGCAAGATTTCTGGTAATCAAATACCTAACTAAAGATGCGAGAAGCGCGACAGCTTCGTAAGTGTTGGTTAATGGTATCGGGGTGCTAGCTGTTGTTTGCCCCGATACTGCGATCTGTACCCACCCATCCAATTGGACTTCCTGCGCTGCATGGTTAAAAGTCCCCAAAAGCAATTCCGTTGCTCACTTAGGATAACATTTCGGCCAGTAGGAAATAAGAAGTCAGTTTATGTGTTCATTTTCCTTAAGTTTATATAGTTCATAATTTCATTTTTGAAAATTCATCCTTCCGAAAATACAAAACTAGATTTGCCTATTTTACTTTCAAAACAAGTTTTTTTTTTAACTAAACTTAAATTTATAGAAGTTTACAGTATATGTTCTTTTGTTTGATGCTGCGTTTTAGTACTTAACTATGCAATAAAATTTTTCGTAGCATACGTGTATTAATATTTAACAATTGGGTTTCTTATAATTATCTTTCCTCTTTTTATTGCAAACACTTAGGCAGCATTAAATGGTTCTACGTTTAACACAACCTCAAAAGATTCAAGTGGGTAAAGTGTATATTTCTTGCATATTTCATAAAAAATGTTATTCCTAAAAATGTGGGGAAATTTGTCCCCTTTCTTGTTTTTCTCTTTGTTTTTCTTTTTTGTTTTCCCCTTTGGTTTTTTAATATTGCATAACTACCGACAATTAACACATTGAAACTTTGTGACTTATTTGATTATCCAGCGAAGAAAGGCCTTTCGACGTCGATAGGGTCTTGCATTTGAATTTATGCAACCCATGGATATATATAAAATTTTTATTTATAATAATAATTTTTTAAATTATTATTGTTTTTTTCAGTTTCTTTCTCCATCTGCTTGATCTCGGTCATCTTTTACGCCGACTTTTCAACCATTAAAGTTGGGGTTTGTTGCGGAATTAGTTGTTAATTTTCTTCGGTTAAAAAATTTTTATTTTTTTACTTCAAATTGTTTAACGTTTATTTATTTTTTTCCACATTTGTTAACTCTGGTTATATAAAAACTGTTGAAGTTAATCCCGTGGATTCCTTTATTGAAAGACGTTCACAACTCCACTCCTCTGATCGTGGCGCGATTACTCCTCATCGAGTGCGCTCACGATACATCGATATTATATCGATTGTTCCAAGGGCTACCAGACTTACTAGTAGTTACATTTAGTGTTGCTTAGCATAACTTAATTTTAACACCTCTTCTCAACACAAATGTTCTTTAATAGAAATTTCATTATAAAGTTATTGACACACAATACTTTTTAGTCCTATCATGCCTAACAATTTTTTGTGTTTTTGCTTATTTAGATTTTTAGTGCAAATATCTGCTATCATATTTGTTGTATCGACATATTTCATAACAATTTCATTATTTTCTACTAGTTCTCTTACAAAATGATATCTTATATCTATATGTTTACTCCGTGCATGATACATATGATTTTTAGCCAATTGTTGTGCGCTAAGATTATCGCCATTGACACACAATGGTTGATCAGTATTAAAACAACCAATTTCTTTTATTAGTCGTCTTAAATACACCGCTTCTTTTGCTGCTGAAGCCAACGCCATATATTCCGCCTCTGTACTGCTGGCTGCATCCCTTCGCAACTAACCTCGCCTTGAATCGATCTATGTTGCCATCAGAGTCCCGTTTCAAGCTGTATACCCATTTACATCCGATAGCTTTCTTTCCAGGAGGTAGGTCAACTAATGACCATGTGCTATTAGCAATCAGCGAGTCGTACTCAAGCTGCATCGCCTTCTTCCATTCGCCCCCTTGAGGGCTACATAGAGCCTTCTTAACGTTGTCTGGAACTTCACCCTCTTCTATTGGCTGCATTACATTAAGTCGATTTTTCTGTTTTGTCGGTCTACCTGGTGCGCCTGTTCGCACGATGCGTGGTCGCCCTGGACCATATATTGGGACTGCATCATCTTCACTACTAGTCTGTGAAGAACCAGCGTTTTCGACATCCTCAGGATCCTCGTAGTCGGTCTGCGGCGTATGTGCTTGTACTTGCTCCTCTATTTCAATATTGTTTTTGTTTATATAAATTGATTCCATCAAATTTTGGAATAAGTACAATCCGTTTTCTTTATGAGCAAAAATCACCATTTCGTTATCCACTTTTCTTTTAATACTGGCTCCTTTGTTATTAAAGTTTATTTGAAGACCGTTCTCAGCACCTTTGCTGACTGAGAAAAAGTTCGTTTGTAAGTTCGGTACATATAAAACGTCTTTTAATTTAAATACCGAATATTTAGTTTTAACACGCACGATCCCGATTCCAAGTGCTTTTATTGTTTCATTGCCCGCCACTAGCACGCTTTGTTGAGTTTCTGTATACTCTATGAAAGCCGTACGATTGTTACACATATGAGATGTGGCGCCACTATCGACACACCATACGTCGCGACGCACATTTTTATCAGACGCGAAGAGACCACTACTCTGTGACACACACATATTCGAATGTTCGTTTTGAGTTTTCTTATCTTGTTTCGGCGTCTGTTCATCTCTTTGCTGATTATAACTGTATTTGCTTGCCCGACATGCAGCTGCTTATTTTGACACACAAACTTATTGTTTATTGGACACACCAATTACTTAGTCTTTCTTAATCTCTGGGTCTTTAACCTCTGGATCTTTTTTAATCCTCTGGGCCCATAACCTGTTGAAGTTAATCCCGTGGATTCCTTTATTGAAAGACGTTCACAACTCCACTCCTCTGATCGTGGCGCGATTACTCCTCGTCGAGTGCGCTCACGATACATCGATATTATATCGATTGTTCCAAGGGCTACCAGACTTACTAGTAGTTACATTTAGTGTTGCTTAGCATAACTTAATTTTAACAAAAACGTCCGCGATGGTTTTATGGTTTGTATGTAGCCGCAATGGGGCTTATAGGTTATTTTAAACTTTGTTAATATTGATGCACGTGCTTAATCAAATTCTTCACCGGCGATCTGCACCTTTACTTCATCATGCACTCTTGTGAGTTCGACTGACTGGGGTGTATGTGTTAGCCTTGTTGTGAGTGTGTACTGCAGGTTTGGGGAGCTCCTTAAGCCGTATATTGCGTACCTGGCTGAGGCGCTACTACTAGTGAGTAGCACTCCGACCATCCTGTGTATTGACGCGAATGCATCGTCCCCCTTGTGGTTTAGTAAGATGCCTAGACAATCTTCTGGGCATCCGAACCAAATTCGGGTTCTTAATGAACCCAGCGAGTGGTACACATTCGCGGGCCCTGTGGGTCAGAGCGACATTGATGTCACTCTTGTGAATGAGGCAGCAACGGTGGTGTAAGTAGTAAGGAATGCGGATTCTATTGCTTCATTATAGCACTTAACTTTTATAATCGAAAGGTATAGATTTATGGGCGACCTATTTTCTATGTTTGCATGTAATTGCTTTGCAGTTTTGCTGCGCACTACTAAGGACCAGGTCTCCGTTTCTTGCGGAGCGGCATCACGCAACGTACAATCTATAAATAGAAATGCACAAACACACACGCATAGGCTTCAGATAAGCGAATATACACACACACTTGAAAAAATACTTATATGCAGAACGCACACAGCAACGTGCAAGATAAGCACCAGAGAAAAACAATAATAAAGTTTCTCTATATTATTAGGTTATAGATGAGACATCTCTGTACTGGACTCTGTACTGAAACAGTTTTGTGTGTACTGGTTTGTTTGGGGGAGATGATGATGCTCCACTAGCCTTGGAGTTTTTTTTGTGATGAACGTTTTGCTTTGGTTATTTTATAAATTTTTTTATTTTAGTTCATAAATTTGATTTCGGGTATATTTTCCCGCCGACTGTTTCTCGATGCAGTTGAAGCATCCTAGATTTTGTTTTTTGCGGTTTTTTCGTGATAAGAAACTTTGCACTTTAACCTTCGACGTGCATCAACACCCGAAACAATAGAAAAAAAAAAAGATCTCTTCAGAGCGGATCTGGGCTTATATACATCCACGTGAGAGAGCTACGATTCAGCAACTGTTCGCAACAAAGCTTTTAATTTTCTTAGCAGTTTATAGGCTTAACCATTGTAATGCACGAAAAATCCAGATACAGATAGGGGCCCGATGTTGAAGGCAAAAAAAAATCTGTACCCATGTCGAGTACATGGTACATCGAGTACAATTAAAACCAAAGCTATGGTCAGTTCAACACACAACCGAATTGTATGTTAACTGTGCGAGCGGAAACCGGCATTTGTAGCGGTGTGTGATCCTACTGGTGATAGCTCATGTCGGGTGGTGGGGGGGGTTTTTGCTACCATCCTGGCATTCCTTTCTGATCATAATTTTATTTATTTAGAGTCTCTTTTTATTTGGAGTCTAACTCCGAAGCAAGATTTCTGGTAATCAAATACCTAACTAAAGATGCGAGAAGCGCGACAGCTTCGTAAGTGTTGGTTAATGGTATCGGGGTGCTAGCTGTTGTTTGCCCCGATACTGCGATCTGTACCCACCCATCCAATTGGACTTCCTGCGCTGCATGGTTAAAAGTCCCCAAAAGCAATTCCGTTGCTCACTTAGGATAACATTTCGGCCAGTAGGAAATAAGAAGTCAGTTTATGTGTTCATTTTCCTTAAGTTTATATAGTTCATAATTTCATTTTTGAAAATTCATCCTTCCGAAAATACAAAACTAGATTTGCCTATTTTACTTTCAAAACAAGTTTTTTTTTTAACTAAACTTAAATTTATAGAAGTTTACAGTATATGTTCTTTTGTTTGATGCTGCGTTTTAGTACTTAACTATGCAATAAAATTTTTCGTAGCATACGTGTATTAATATTTAACAATTGGGTTTCTTATAATTATCTTTCCTCTTTTTATTGCAAACACTTAGGCAGCATTAAATGGTTCTACGTTTAACACAACCTCAAAAGATTCAAGTGGGTAAAGTGTATATTTCTTGCATATTTCATAAAAAATGTTATTCCTAAAAATGTGGGGAAAACATTACTAAAGCAAATGTATATGTATCTATAATTTAAATTTGTCCCCTTTCTTGTTTTTCTCTTTGTTGTTCTTTTTTGTTTTCCCCTTCGGTTTTTTAATATTGCATAACTACCGACAATTAACACATTGAAACTTTGTGACTTATTTGATTATCCAGCGAAGAAAGGCCTTTCGACGTCAAAAGGGTCTTGCATTTGAATTTATGCAACCCATGGATATATATAAAATTTTTATTTATAATAATAATTTTTTAAATTATTATTGTTTTTTTCAGTTTCTTTCTCCATCTGCTTGATCTCGGTCATCTTTTACGCCGACTTTTCAACCATTAAAGTTGGGGTTTGTTGCGGAATTAGTTGTTAATTTTCTTCGGTTAAAAAATTTTTATTTTTTTACTTCAAATTGTTTAACGTTTATTTATTTTTTTTCCACATTTGTTAACTCTGGTTATATAAAAACGTCCGCGATGGTTTTATGGTTTGTATGTAGCCGCAATGGGGCTTATAGGTTATTTTAAACTTTGTTAATATTGATGCACGTGCTTAATCAAATTCTTCACCGGCGATCTGCACCTTTACTTCATCATGCACTCTTGTGAGTTCGACTGACTGGGTTGTATGTGTTAGCCTTGTTGTGAGTGTGTACTGCAGGTTTGGGGAGCTCCTTAAGCCGTATATTGCGTACCTGGCTGAGGCGCTACTACTAGTGAGTAGCACTCCGACCATCCTGTGTATTGACGCGAATGCATCGTCCCCCTTGTGGTTTAGTAAGATGCCTAGACAATCTTCTAGACCTCCGAACCAAATTCGGGTTCTTAATGAACCCAGCGAGTGGTACACATTCGCGGGCCCTGTGGGTCAGAGCGACATTGATGTCACTCTTGTGAATGAGGCAGCAACGGTGGTGTAAGTAGTAAGGAATGCGGATTCTATTGCTTCATTATAGCACTTAACTTGGTGTTTTTGGGTGGGGGAGCGAATGGTGTGGGGCATTTTTGAGGAAAATTTGTGGGTGTGGATCACGTAAGAGACATTTATAATCGAAAGGTATAGATTTATGGGCGACCTATTTTCTATGTTTGCATGTAATTGCTTTGCAGTTTTGCTGCGCACTACTAAGGACCAGGTCTCCGTTTCTTGCGCGGCGGCATCACGCAACGTACAATCTATAAATAGAAATGCACAAACACACACGCAGAGGCTTCAGATAAGCGAATATACACACACACTTGAAAAAATACTTATATGCAGAACGCACACAGCAACGTGCAAGATAAGCACCAGAGAAAAACAATAATAAAGTTTCTCTATATTATTAGGTTATAGATGAGACATCTCTGTACTGGACTCTGTACTGAAACAGTTTTGTGTGTACTGGTTTGTTTGGGGGAGATGATGATGCTCCACTAGCCTTGGAGTTTTTTTTGTGATGAACGTTTTGCTTTGGTTATTTTATAAATTTTTTTATTTTAGTTCATAAACTTGATTTCGGGTATATTTTCCCGCCGACTGTTTCTCGATGCAGTTGAAGCATCCTAGATTTTGTTTTTTGCGGTTTTTTCGTGATAAGAAACTTTGCACTTTAACCTTCGACGTGCATCAACACCCGAAACAATAGAAAAAAATAGATCTCTTCAGAGCGGATCTGGGCTTATATACATCCACGTGAGAGAGCTACGATTCAGCAACTATTCGCAACAAAGCTTTTAATTTTCTTAGCAGTTTATAGGCTTAACCATTGTAATGCACGAAAAACCCAGATACAGATAGGGGCCCGATGTTGAAGGCAAAAAAAAATCTGTACCCATGTCGAGTACATGGTACATCGAGTACAATTAAAACCAAAGCTATGGTCAGTTCAACACACAACCGAATTGTATGTTAACTGTGCGAGCGGAAACCGGCATTTGTAGCGGTGTGTGATCCTACTGGTGATAGCTCATGTCGGGTGGTGGGGGGGGGTTTTTGCTACCATCCTGGCATTCCTTTCTGATCATAATTTTATTTATTTAGAGTCTCTTTTTATTTGGAGTCTAACTCCGAAGCAAGATTTCTGGTAATCAAATACCTAACTAAAGATGCGAGAAGCGCGACAGCTTCGTAAGTGTTGGTTAATGGTATCGGGGTGCTAGCTGTTGTTTGCCACGATACTGCGATCTGTACCCACCCATCCAATTGGACTTCCTGCGCTGCATGGTTAAAAGTCCCCAAAAGCAATTCCGTTGCTCACTTAAGATAACATTTCGGCCAGTAGAAAATAAGAAGTCAGTTTATGTGTTCATTTTCCTTAAGTTTATATAGTTCATAATTTCATTTTTGAAAATTCATCCTTCCGAAAATACAAAACTAGATTTGCCTATTTTACTTTCAAAACAAGTTTTTTTTTAACTAAACTTAAATTTATAGAAGTTTACAGTATATGTTCTTTTGTTTGATGCTGCGTTTTAGTACTTAACTATGCAATAAAATTTTTCGTAGCATACGTGTATTAATATTTAACAATTGGGTTTCTTATAATTATCTTTCCTCTTTTTATTGCAAACACTTAGGCAGCATTAAATGGTTCTACGTTTAACACAACCTCAAAAGATTCAAGTGGGTAAAGTGTATATTTCTTGCATATTTCATAAAAAATGTTATTCCTAAAAATGTGGGGAAAACATTACTAAAGCAAATGTATATGTATCTATAATTTAAATTTGTCCCCTTTCTTGTTTTTCTCTTTGTTTTTCTTTTTTGTTTTCCCCTTCGGTTTTTTAATATTGCATAACTACCGACAATTAACACATTGAAACTTTGTGACTTATTTGATTATCCAGCGAAGAAAGGCCTTTCGACGTCAAAAGGGTCTTGCATTTGAATTTATGCAACCCATGGATATATATAAAATTTTTATTTATAATAATAATTTTTTACATTATTATTGTTTTTTTCAGTTTCTTTCTCCATCTGCTTGATCTCGGTCATCTTTTACGCCGACTTTTCAACCATTAAAGTTGGGGTTTGTTGCGGAATTAGTTGTTAATTTTCTTCGGTTAAAAAATTTTTATTTTTTTACTTCAAATTGTTTAACGTTTATTTATTTTTTTTCCACATTTGTTAACTCTGGTTATATAAAAACGTCCGCGATGGTTTTATGGTTTGTATGTAGCCGCAATGGGGCTTATAGGTTATTTTAAACTTTGTTAATATTGATGCACGTGCTTAATCAAATTCTTCACCGGCGATCTGCACCTTTACTTCATCATGCACTCTTGTGAGTTCGACTGACTGGGGTGTATGTGTTAGCCTTGTTGTGAGTGTGTACTGCAGGTTTGGGGAGCTCCTTGAGCCGTATACTGCGTACCTGGATGAGGCGCTACCACTAGTGAGTAGCACTCCGACCATCCTGTGTATTGACGCGAATGCATCGTCCCCATTGTGGTTTAGTAAGATGCCTAGACAATCTTCTGGGCATCCGAACCAAATTCGGGTTCTTAATGAACCCAGCGAGTGGTACACATTTGCGGGCCCTGTGGGTCAGAGCGACATTGATGTCACTCTTGTGAATGAGGCAGCAACGGTGGTGTTGCTTCATTATAGCACTTAACTTGGTGTTTTTAGGTGGGGGAGCGAATGGTGTGGGGCATTTTTGAGGAAAATTTATAATCGAAAGGTATAGATTTAAGGGCGACCTTTTTCCTATGTTTGCATGTAATTGACTAGAAGATCACCAAATGGTACGTGTGTACGATTTTTTTTTAGGAAAATGTGTGTTGGGTTGGTTTCCGTGTGAGACATTTAAGATCGAAAGGTATAGATTAGTGGGCGACCCTTTTCATATTGCTGATTGGCATTGGCTAGAAGATCACTCAGTAGCATTTGTGTGTGCATACGTGATTATATTTTTTAAGAAGAAGCTTGTGGGCAAGACATGTAACCTGTAATCTATGGGCTTGAATCAAGTGGAAGTATGCATGTACATGTTTTCGGGTATGAGGGTGGGTGCACCCTCACTTCTCTATTCTCACCTTCTCTGTCATTACTTAGGAATCATGGAACACCTCATACCTGAATGTAAAACTAAAGAATATTTTATGCTCACTATTTTTGAGCAGCTACTTCGCACAAACTTTTGCCATGTGCTGATAAAAAAAATTTTTTTTTTGTGTTTATGTTTTATACATTCCCTTTTTACAGTGCACTCTGTTTGGGTGACAATCCACATGTAAATTTCATACAAGCTATGATAGCTAAGATTATAGATTATGATTTCTTAAACCTTAGTAGTTTTCGAACTAATTCATTCGTCAACTCCTTCGTTATGTGTTTTAAAAATAAATAAAAAAAACAATATTAAAAAACATTTCCTTTAAAAAGATCAACTCCGCAAACTCCATCGAGGGCTTTCAGTACATCGCCCGTAGCAGATCGGCTCAAGGTCTGAGCCACTCCAATTACATCAACAATTCAATTTATAACCCCTGATTTTGGATCGAATGTTAATATCGCCAACTCCAACTACAAGGTCTGCACAGCTTACAAAATTCAAATAGCAGATTGAAAATGGAGCGCTCATCTTCGATCCAATTCATATAAGATGCTTCTGCTTACACCTGTGAATACCCTGGTGAAAGTTATTTCGGGCGGCTTTAAGAACAGGATTTCCACATTTACATTTGAGAATAAGCAAACTAATATATTAGAACCAGCAGAGTTTCTTAGTGAGGTAGCTAAGGAAGTGCTACCACTCATTCGAAATGTGTTAGTCACGCACACAGCCTGCAAAATTAATTTAGAGCGCTTTGCAGAGTACATTAAATTCACCGATGACGAGATGGAAATGCCAATAAAGTCACATCAATTGAACATGTGTATTATATATTGTAGATCATCAAGTGATCTAGAAGAGTTCTTAAAAAATCACTCAGCAATTATATGCACAAAAATGGAAGAATTCCAGGAAAAGGACAGCGGATGGACAATGACACGCATATTAAGGCTGGAGATATATATAAACAAATATACTCAATTAAAAGTTTCAAATTATATTGAAACGTCTAAAGGCTTGAGAACCAAAAAAGCCATAATTAATATAAAAAGTAGCAATACATTTTTTTTTTAAATGGGCATTGATATCAGCACTTAAAACACCAACCAATAATCAATCGGCAAGGTGATAGCATTGAGAGTTCACCGGTAATAATCGATGAATCTCTCAAATTAGATTTTACAAATTTGGATTTTCCTCTGCCATTGGACCCTACAAAAATTTTCGAAGCTCAAAACACAAAAATAAACATCAATGTTTTTGGGTTTGATGAGCAGACGGGTGCAGTCAACGGCCCATTATACGTCACAGAGGTGGAAAAGGATAGACACATAAGTCTCATGCTATTGGAAGCCAAAAAAAACTATTTCTTTTCGTGTGGATAAAGAGTTTTTCAAGGTAAACTTAAAAAAAAATAAAATAAAAATATATATATTTTTTTTTTAGGCTTGTAAGACGTCAAATAACATCACACAAGGCTCAACTTTACTTCTGTAAAACATACCTAAATTTTTCTCATAATGAGAGGATGCATGCCGCAAATCGTCAACACAAGGCAAGTCTTAGTTTTAAAAATTTTAATCGTACTTAGAAGTACCTTTTGTTATATACTCACCCCCTCATCTTAGCGATATTGTTATATCAACTTCTTAGTACATTCCTGTAGCATTTTCATACTACATAAAGTGTGCGTTCAACCCAGCCTTAGATAAGGCTTTAACATATAAAATTGAGAACAATTTTAGAAATGCAAATAATTTTCATATATGTGATAAGAGCTTAGGCAATGATCGCGTTAGGGATCACTTTAAGTGGTTAATACAGCACATAATGTCTATAATATAAATTTTTAAATTGTAATGTCTGTAATATCAATTTTTTAATGGTACCTTTTGTTCTCGTATTTTTTCATACATTTTCAAAGAATGATTCTCATTTATTCGTTAGGAAATTAAACAATGTTGAAGGTAAAATAAAAGTACTTCCCCTTATACAACTCCTTATGTATATTTCACTTTCGAAGTTTATAAATATTGCATCACATGAAAAAAAAACTTGAAATTAGATTCTTAGATACATTTCGATTCATGGCAACAAGTCTAGATATACATAGTAGCAATCTAAGAATAGTAAGTTTGAGAAGCGTTAAACTATTTTTTCCATCAGCCGATAAATTTAATCTAATAAGTAGGACTCAAAAAGCAGGTTGTATGAGTCAGCTCTCCCTCCCAAAGAAAAATTCTTTGATTTCTTTAAATTCTTTAATTATGCCCACGCACAACAAGTTTGATCCGTTTTTGGATGTCAAAATCGAAAAGATTACATGGAATTGTATCTTAAGACTGATGTTCTTTTATTCAACGATGTGTTTAAAAATTTTCGAGCCATGTGCAAGAAAATTTTTTCATCAGATCCCGCACATTACTATACTACTAAAGACCACAAAAATAAAACTTCAATTATTATTATAGGTTTATTCAAACTGGTATTCATTGTGGTTTGGTTCAGTGCTGCAAGCGCTATTCAAATGCTAATCATAGCTATATGGAGACTTATGATAGCACTATACCTTCAGAATTTCTGATGTACTTAGATGCTAATAATTTATATGGTTGGACTTTGTCTCATCATCTCCCATATTCTGGCTTAAGAAAGATGAATGAGGATGAAGTAAATTCATTTAATCTTTCATCTATCGCCGAAAATTCAGAGAATGGTTACATTATTAAGGTTGATCTTTTATACCCAGGCTCCCTTCATGATTACCATAATGATCTACCATTTTGTCCATCAAACCAAAATGCTACTCCGGAGGCAAAAGTGCTAAAACTTCTTGCTAACCTAAGGTCTAAATCAAAGTTTCCTATATACATTATAGAAATCAGCAATGTCTAAACCATGTCTCAAAATTAGTAAAAATTCATAAAATTTTAGAATTTAAACAGTATATAGACTTAAATACTTTTTATAGAACTCAAGCAAAAAATAATTTAAAAAAAAAACTTCTTTAAATTACTGAATAATGCAGTCTATAGAAAAACGATGGAAAACGTTGAAAAACGGAAAGACATCAAGCTGGTCACATCGTGGGAAACCACAAATCGCAATAGGTTGGGTGCTCGTGCACTGATTGCAAAGGCCAGTTTCCATAGTTCTGCCCAATTTTCAGAGGATATGTATGCTTAATGTTTACGATAAGCCCATGTATTTATGTTTTGCTGTTTTAGAATCAAAATGGCAAATGTATGATTTTCATTATAATTATATGAAGTTAAAGTTCCAGGAGAAAGTCTCATTAAACTATGTGGATACAGACTCATTCATATATTCTGTTGAGAGTAATGATTTCTTTAGTGGTATTGCGGATGACGAGAGATGCGTCTTGATTCTTCTGAGTATCCGGTAGACTTAGCACAAAAATATGGAAACAAAAAAGTTTTAGGTGTGATGAAAGATGAAAACTGTGGTAAGAGAATGCTAGAGTTTGTGGTAAGGCCCAAAATGCATTCATTGTCTCTTGAAGGGCGTGGGTGAAAATAAGACATTTAGTGATTGGATGCTAATGTTTAGATTTAATATACATAACTTTTATACGTATAAAATAAGAAAAACAACTTTAAGCTCTAGAGATAATAAGAGAAAAATAAGAGAAGATGACATTCGAACGTATGCTTTGGGTCATTATAGAATTAATTCATAGTGTGTTAAGAAAAAACAACAAACAACAAACAAAATTATAATAATAAATACAAAAAAACAACAAATATTTAAAAAAAAAAAAAAAAAATATCTAATGAAATTAAAATAAAAATACTTTTGTTTCTTTTATTTTAATGTAAGAAAACTGAAAGTTTGGATACACACATATATATATATGATGTGTGTGTGTCTCACTCTCTCTCTCTCTCTCCGTGTGAGCGTGTGTGTAGATGTTAATGTGTTTTTGCGAATGTTTGCGTATGCCTCTTTTCATTATATTTTAAATGAACCTGTACCTGTAAACCTGTGTACCTGTGTAAAAAGAAAGTGATGTAAAAGGAAAAAGAAAAAAAATACACAAGATCTTCAGATGTAATTGTATGCTGATTATTAATTGAATATATTGAAAATAAATAACAAAACCAATATATATTTTTGTTTATATGTATATATTTTATTCAGCTAAAATTGTTTTAAAATTTAAATACAGTTTGTTATATTTAAATATTTTGAACAAAATTTAAAAAATCAAAATTTTTCAAACGAAATTTTTACAGCAGACCGGGACACTCTCATCATTTGTTACCTGCAACAGAGAGCGCGTGTATCCGTCTATGACTCGTTCCACCACTTTACCAAGCACTGGAAGGAGACGGATGCCCCTAAAGGATCGAGAATTGCTCCTGATCCTGTCGGGTGACTTCAAAAGCACAATCACTCGTGCACACTTTCACTCACTGGGGAAATATGCCTCGTTCACACACTTCTCATACATTACATGCAAATAGTCTGGGATTGCTCTCCAGACACTCTTGCAAATTTCCCCAGTAAAACCATCGATTCCGGGCGACTTCTTCGACTTTAACAACGAGAAAGACCCGCCAACTTACTATCAAAAAGTTGATCAACATCATTGACCACACTGGGTGGCAAATGCGGATGATCCGCCCTTGGGAAGAATTCATTCAAAAGCACATTCACACAATCCTTCCATGCCGTTCCCTGAGTGTCACCGACACGGAGGCCACTTATATCCGTTTCCCTACCATTTGCTCTCACAACTTTATAATCATATAATCATACTTTTACAAGCATTTGCTTGTACACACCCTGACTGTATGCTATTCTAAGTTGGCCCACGATCTCAACATCGAAATCTGGGCTTTTTGAATCGCTTTCTCAAAGACCGAAACGTCCGACGTTCAAATCATGCGTTCACCCCTTTGGAGGTCAGGATGGACCTTTCGGTGCCTCTTAACTAAGCGATCATTCGCACAAGTCACCCACCCATTCACAGACCGCTTCCCTCACAAACACTTAATGAAGAGGCCAATTCGCAAGACAAGTGCGCCAGCGATTACCGGAAACACTTTTATGCATAGTGTAAGTGATGACAATCTCAATTGTGGTCACTCACACCGTGCCCACCCAACAAACTCCTTTTGAAACCGTACACTCATTGCTGCCACGTTCACTAGAGTAACATTAATGTCTCTCTGACTCATCGGACCCGGAAATGTGTACCACTTGCTGGGTTCATTAATAACCCGAACGTCCTGCGACACACTCAGTTAGCACCTTATCTTTAGAATGGTTCAAATACCAGGAAGTTCGTCTCGATATCTTAATTAACCACAAGGGGGACAATGCATTTGAAACTGACATCATAAAAGGCGTAATAGGTCACCAGCAGAAAAAAAAGGATTTAAGCAAGCTATATCCATGAGGAAGAACCGGCTTTGATAACTCACAGGTCTACTGAAAGGACGTTGTGGGCAAAGAAGTCACCTAAATAAACTAGGTATTTCTCGTAGAAAACTTTCCAGATTTTTTTAAAGCAAGAAGGGATACCCAATGCACATCCCAGCAGAATGTGTCGTCTCAAACAGGAGTAGATGCAACATCCTAGGGATGCATGTTATGAGATTCAAGAATTTTGAAGTCTCAAACCCAACAAAGATTCTAGCATTCGTACAGGATCTGTAGGTTTAAAAGACGCACAATAGATCTCAGAAGAAGCAGTGCGGTCTGCGCAATTTATAATATTAATAATGAAGTCATTTCTCTAGTTATATGTTTAAGTTTAATTTTTGCATTTACTTTGAATAACATTGTTTAATGCCTGTTCAATTCTTTGCTTAAATTTACATGTATAATTAAATGTATAATTTGAATATTTATATAAATAATATAAAAATATTATCTCCTACAGATTTTAAATATTATTTTTCCGGATACTTCATGTGTAAATTAATAAAGAGACCGGAAACACAATTTACTTTTTAAATTTATATATGATAATATTTGCAATTCCTACTATTTATGTGTGTAATTTTTTTTTTTTAATTTGTATTTAAAAGGTTGTATGTATTAACAATATTATTTATAACAATTGTTGAAATATTTACAATGAACAACGAATTATTCAATGCGTTCTCTCTCGCTCTCGGGAAAAGTTGAACTTTAACAATATATACATATATATATATATATATATATATATATATATAGCTGTGCTAAACCTTGTATAGTAAACCTTATATACTATATAAGATTTAGCACAGCTGGAAACATGACTGTCCTAAATTGTGTATGACTGTATAAACGTTTAACTGTATAACTGTATGACAGTTGAGGCTGCTTTCTCACTTAAGTTTTAATTACAAAAATAAAATATGTATGTTGGTTTGCATGTTGGCTAGTGTGCGGGCAATGTGGGGCATTGTGCGTGTGTTTGTGTTTTTAAATATATATAAGATATTTGTATATACATATGTAAATATGCATCTTTACATTAATTGCAACTACTCTACGCCTATGCTATGTCTATATGCATTGCAGGGGACCAGTCGAAATCATCAATCATTTACAACTTGCCAATTATGACACCTATTTATCAAAACATACATACATAATAATACAAATTGAGTTCAATAAAAAATAAACAGTACTACACCGAATTTGGAATATGCTTTATAGCTATCTAGTTTGTATACACACATATATATATATATATATATATATATATATATATATACATGTTTAGTATAAATGTACCAATCAAACGCTCAGTACTGATACAATTTGCAGGTTAAATTGTTCGAGTTCCTCGCACCACCGCTCTCAGTATGGTCGTCCATTGGTCGTGTTGCCATAGTAGGATGGACGATCGGGAAGCCGTGGGGGTGCACTCATTCCTGGCCGGCTGTGAAGGATAAATTGAGAAGTCAACAGAAATGTGTATATAGTTGAATGTTACGTTGAATGCTAGGTTCTTAAAGCAAATTGGCTTGTGATATGTAAACAATTAGGTACGAGAAAATAAGATAAATTATGAAAATGAATTAAATAGTGAAGTCAACTCACCGGCAGGACAGCAAACTTATGTTAGTTCATTGTTATCAAAGAGGTAACTTACTGGTTTGAGAGAATGGCAGAAGCAAAACCAACACCAAACGAATTTAAATAACAAAGGAAATGTTAACAGGACGAGCCAAAAGGAAAGAGAAATAAAGCCAAACACGCAATTTAATTAGCTGATTTAACATTAAATTCTTTTTTTTTTTTGAGTGACGCCGCTCCATCCAATCGGATTTTATGCGTATTACAGAGAAATGCGGTGGCAATTGATTAACTGCAGCCATTACCAGCTCTATTAGCTAATTATACTTGTTAATATGTCTCTTGTTCATTCCAACAGAATCAACCAACTGTGTGTCTTGATTGGTTAGGAGAGAATGCTGGTCAAAAGCATAACAGAATTCTTCAAGCGTGGCAGAGGCGCTTTTGCTAACAGCGCCTTTATACGATGCTAAAGTAAAAACAACATTAATGCAGCTGGGCTCGCTCTTTTTTTGTTTTTTTTTAATATTTCTATATATATATATATGTAATATATATATTATATATATGTATATATATATATATATATATATATATATATATATATATGTGTGTAATATATAATATTTAATTATATATATATTGTTTAATTTAACACATTGTAGTTGCCCCTCATCTCACATTTTGCATTCTTATTTTCTGCTTTCATATATAAGTATTATGTATTAATGTATTCGGTGACATGCGCCTTTCATCTTAACTTAATATTCTGGGCATTTTATTTATCATAACTTTTCATAATTTTAAATTCAATAAACAGGAATTGATAGTGAACTACACTTATTAGTTGGGATTCTCAATAGGGTTATCTCCCTTTAAAATGTATATGGTGGTACTTTAGATTTAAATTTAGATTTAGATATATATATATATATATGTATATATATACCTATATATATATATTATATATACATATATATATATATATATGTATATATATATATATATATATATATGCATGTTTACGAAGGGTGTTATTTGTTTGTGTGTATGTGCATACTAGACTTAAACAAACACATAGAGAAGAGTTAAATACTTGTGACATTTGGATGTATCCATTTAACATATGCGTATATCTATAGATAATACCGTTAGCATTACTTGAAAGGATAATGGAAAATTGGTTTTTGTTAGTTAGAATCCTTTATCGATTTAATTATTGGTTATATATTTTTTTGCTCTACTTCTGTGTAAGGAAGCGCACGTGTCGACTCGATTAAGTTATCGATGATTTTGAAATCGATTAAGGAGTCAGTTGCACACCGATTCGATAAATCAATTAAATAACCAATCGTGGCAGCCTTGCACTTCTCCACACTTCTTCTTGCATAATCATATAATATACAAACACATATATACAGATATACATACATGCGCGTATGTGTCCATAATATAATATGAAAGACATTTATCGATAGATCACGCTTCCTAGCTTGCTTTTCTTACATTGCGTACAGGTGTGCATAGCATTGAACAAAATTATAAATAACGTTTGTTCCAAAAGCAATTTAATTTCGAAAGCATATATATCTCTATATATATATCTATATATATATCTATATATATATCTATATATATATCTATATATATATATCTATATATATATATATATATATATATTTATATGCAATGACGACTTCTTAAAAATCTCTTGTAAAAATACATTACATTATTTTCCTGCGGTTACATATGTCAATTAAGAAATCTACAACAAAAATGTTATTTGATTTACAAAGAAAAGAAAAAACATAAAAAGCTGCCTGGATACAATCATTAATAACCATCTACTAAATGTTAATTAAAATAAATTTCTTTTGGTTTTTGCGTCTATGTATTTAGTGAACCTTGTCTACATATTTTGGATTTATTTAGTTATAGGTAGGTTTTGTTTGTGCTTATTTAGTATACATTTACAAATATATGAATGCATATCCACATAAATATGTATAAATATTAACTGTAATATTACTCTAAGACACCCTTCCTTGTACACCCAGCACTTGTATATTGCATTTAAATACCATTTATAGCTTTCAATTTCAAAGTTTTTTTCATATTCTCTGCAATTTTTCTTATAATTTCAGAAGCATAAACAAATACATATATAAATATTCAGCTTAAGGTAACATTAAAAACTACACAAAAACACATTAGTAACAATTAAAATATTGCATTTAGGCACGATTTGCAGTTTCGCAAATCTTTATCTAAATAATATAGACTATTTATGCATATATTTAATATTGTTATTTTATAACTTATTATTTTGCGATTGCTTCATCGAATAATGTAATAAATAAACTTTGTGAGATTTCAATTCTTAGGATATTCCCTTTGCATATAAGATTTCCAAAAGCAACGCTTAATGAAGACTTTTGAAGTGTGTTTGATGTTTGTATGCATGTAAGATTGCGTGTTATCGATATGTATACATTTATCGATGACTGTAAATTAAAAGTATAAAAGTGAGTAAAGACTACATCTTTTTTAACTCTTACTCAGGTGTTATCGATAGTTTTAATTGAAATGTTAAGAATTTAAAAGTATGAATCTGTAAAACAAGGCCGAGGCACTGTAAAAATTGAGCAATATTTCTTTTTCTGTCAATTAATGCAATTTATAACTTAATTAACAGGAAGACACACAAAAGAACACATTAAAAATGAAACGCAAAAAGAAACAAAAACAAAAGAAAATGTCATTGCTTTATATATATGTATCTATATATATATATTTTTATATATATATATTTATTTATATATATATATATATATATTACATATATATATATATATATTTACATATATATATATATATATATATTTACATATATATATATATATATATTCATTTCTATTTTTGGTTAGATGAGGCAAACTTGGCCTTTTCGACAAACATACACACACAGGACAAACATATGTACAATTGACAAAAAAAGAGCAGAATTACATGCAAGTTTATAAATAACACAACAATTTGATGAAATAGAGAATTTGCATGAGAACAGAGAATTCGAAGGCGCAAACACAGACAGTCAGACCAACACACACACAGTGCACCTGCTCTGTTCAAATGTTCAAATGTTTTTGTGTGCGTGAACGCGTGCGTGCGGGCAATCGACAGTGCTGGAGTGCGTGCGTGTTTTTCTGGTTTGCTCTTAAAGGAAAGCTTGCTTTGCTCTCGTTGCTTGCTGTTGTTCAGCTCTTTACTTGAACCGTGTTGCAAAGACATTGGTAAGTTCATTGACGGCCGCCTGGCCCACAGCCTGATTCACTTGTCCGCGCATGCTCTCCGGGATGTAGCGATTGGCACCCGCCTGCTGTGTAATTGCACCTCCGACAGCTCCAGTGACGCGACTTGAAAGTTGTAAAAGTATTTTGTACTGTTGTTGTTTCTTGGTAAGCAAAAAAAAAACAATCTTCGAACAAACTAAATAATGTTCATGTACACTTAAATACAGCCACTTGGCTATGTGATCAAGCAGTTATCGGAACGCTTGAAACCCCTTTTTATTAATTTGTTGCTAATTGTAGTGTTTTTGTGTAGACGTGTGTGTGTGTTTGGTTTAAAATTAGCCACAAACTTATAAGAGATAGTCAATAAGAAAACAAAAGCTTAAGCACAGTCAACAATTAACGATCTAATAACAACAAACAAAATTAAAGCAAAGTAATAACGTATATTTCGGCAAGTAGTTCATGTCGTATTATGATGTCGATTAATGAATAACACACACTCGTACACACACAGACACACACTCGCACCCGAACACCGATAGGCATGCGCACAGATTAAGAGCTCAGCTGGCAAATCAGGATATTTCACAAAGACTCTCTACAAATCAATAACAAAGTCCTCAACTTGCCACGCTTTCAATTAGGTGGTCAAACACCTAACGGCAAATTAACGAAGACACGAAGAAAAGTGCTATGGATTTGCAAAGAAACAAGTGACCTCCTATCCTACATCAGGCGAACTGAAATAAGACGGACTTCTTGTATGAGTGCCAGCCAAAAATAAGTAAACGCATGTGTGTGTGTGTCAGTCTATTTTTACATATATATACAGAATTATATATGTATGTGTGTGTGTGTATGTGTATGAATATAATTTTTCCTTTAATTTGAATTTTCATTAAGCTACATATTTATTTACTTGAATTTTTATTTTATTTTTGTTTTTGTAATACGTACACACACAGAAAAATTAATTTGTAATTTTTTGCCCATTTAATATTCATAATTAGTATCATTTTTTATATAATGGAATTTAGCTGCTTTAGTTCCCGTTAATGCGTAGGTCACAGATATACATATGTATATATATATTTTTTTCTTTTCTTTTTTAAATTTTTTTTGTCGGTTTAATGCTATAGTTTTATTTAACGACAACAACAACAACACAAAAAAGGTACTTTAGTTAACTTAAGCATAAATTTCTCGTAATTTCATATGGTTTCCATATTGGCGCAAATATATTCTTGTTTAATGTAGGTATGTTTGTGTATACATGGATGTGTGTATGCGTGTATGCATTATATATGTATTTAACATTTACAAAAAACTGAAATCAATCGCTTCTCCGTCAACAGGAATTAACTCAAAACTCAAGTGGAGCATTGGCGTGTCGTTCTCAAATATAGTCTCCTAGGATTTTCTCTTTAAAATTTTTTTTTGTTAAGCTATAAAAAAAACTAACAAACTATGAAGAAATATCTAGTGTCGAACGGTTGCAGTACTCATACAATGATCTCATATCGTGATATATATATTATATATATATATGTATATGTATATATATTTTATATTTATGTATATGTATATATATTATATATATGTATATGTATATATATTATATACATATATAAATGAATTTATTTTTATATGTATATGTATATATATTATATACATATATAAATGAATTTATTTTTATATGTATATGTATACATATTATATACATATATAAATGAATTTATTTTTATATGTAAATGTATATATATATGTATCTTTATATAATCTGTGCTTTCATCGTAGGTTGAGTGTTTTTCGTTCTTGAGTATTCCACTTGTCAACGGTAAATGTAAATGTATATGTATTTGTATATTTATAACTAATATTAATATTAATATCAATAATTATAATCGAACGCATCAGATATTTTGTATATATATATATATTCGAATATATATTATGTAGTTTTTTTTTATCTTTTTCTTAGTTTTATGTATATAGTTTTTGGTTTTGTGTATAATTTGTTAATCATGTAACGCATTTTTGCATAGTACTAGACGTCGACGTTGTAGTTGTTGCATTTTACTGAGCGAGCTTTCGAGTGGGAGACTCTGACAGTTACTAAGAGAGCAAGAGTAAGAGCGTGAGTCTGCACTGGAGTTATTATCGTTTGAACCGGTTCGATTGGCTGACATTTATGGTTGAGTTGAGTTGGTTAAAGCGAAAGCGATTTTGGTTAATTAGTTAAAGAAAGTAAATGCCTTCTGTGGCCTTTGGCTGTGGATGACAATTTAGCGACGTCTGCAGCGATTTGGATGTGGTTGTACCGGTTAAAATATGTACAGCATTTATGCGTTTTCACGAAAGCGTGTGTGTGTGTGTGAGTGCGTCATGATTAACATCAATTGATTTTTTAGTTTGGGAGTTTGTTGTTGTTTGTTTTATCACAATTAGTGAGGAAAAGAGAGAAAAAAGAGAAGAAGAAACAAACAGTTTTGTTTTGTTATATTCTGTTAAGTTTGTTTGCTTTTTACAAATACTTGTTACAATGAAGGGAATCACAAATAAACCAACAAATAATATTTACAAAAAAAAAAAACGAAACAAAAATCTACACATTTTTAGTGTCGATTCTGGTAGCTTGCCCTCAAAAGCCAACATAAAACTGAAGCTGATAAGGAAATTAATATATTAGGTTTGCAATTGTATTACAAAAATGGTGAACACTAAGAAATAAGCTTTTATTACCTGTTATCGCAATTAAGAGGAATTATAATAAATAAATAAACAAAAAAACAAAGAAAGACCCTTGAAGAAATATTACTTTATGGAAATCTGCGATATTTTTATATTAAATCTTAGCAAAAGCAGACAATCCATAGAGGCGTTAATCAACCTATTATGAGCATGCGTCACTTTTCTAGAGAGCCCTCAGGGGTTATGGATGTGTGCTGTATTGATTCTGATTGCGCAGACACTTAAATGTGTGCGAAGATGGCAGCAACACTCTATTCTTGCCATTTTTGGTGCGAGCTCGCATGCGAATTATGTAAGTTTTGGGCCTGATGTGTCAGTTTTGGGCCTGATGTGTAACCTTTGAATGGTTTAACTGTTGACCAATTTTGTAAGTACAGCCCCTAAAATATATGGTGCAAATCTAAAACAGGGTTTTATTGTTTCAACATTCAACATTATTTGCTTAATGATCTTAGTTAAGCATTGTCTATTTTAGCTTGATTATTCATAAAAAACAAAAAACTGTTAAGCATTTGAACTTTATACAAATGTATATACATACATAATAATATATAAATATTTACATCTTTTGCATTGAATCTTTCATGAGGGCTTTCCAAAAAAATAAAATAAATACTAGTTACAAACTCAAATCAAACCCGAACCAAAACAATTACATATGTACACATTAGTATACACATATGTTAGCATATAGGTATAATTACACATGTGTACTATATATATTTCTTTGCATATATATATATAGACTTCTGTATATATGTGTTTTCGTGTGTTGTTGTGTGTGTGTTTTTGGTATATTTTTGGCTGCATAGAAAAAGAGGTCCCAATCGTCGTCAAGAAAATACAAAAATAAACAAATTAAAACAAGGTAAAAAAAATGATCTTAATCAAAAATCAGAAAAATACGACAAATTACTGTAGATAATGTTATGTTGTTCAAAGAAACTTATTTAAATGTACATAAGTATTCCAAAAATGAAACAAATTAAATTTTTGTACAAGGCGAACCAAGCAAAACAAAAGCAGATTTCAAAGCAGACAAATCAAATATGTTGTATATATACTATATACCATATTTTATATATTTGTTGTCACTTACGATGGTAGCATTGGTGGTGGAAGGGCGCCGCCTGGCCGACCGCCTGGTAGCGGTGGTGCACCACCTCCTGGGCGGCTGGGTATTGCTGGCGCCGGGCGTCCAGTTGCCGGTGGCAATGGTGGATTACGTCCACCCAACGAGCCCTGAAAAAAGCCCGTCCAGGAAATAATGTTAGCTAATGTGCCGAAGTGGATGCACTTAATCATCATTAAGATTTACCTGTGCGGTGGGTGCTGGCTTACGTGGGCCACCGGGGCTGGGTGGTGATAGACCTGGATTCTCCAAGCCACTTGGTAGCCAATCGTTCTTCACGGGTGGTGGCAATGGCGATGATACAGTTGCCATCGATACATCACCTGTGCACAGAGAGAGGAGAGATTCGATTATATAGGATTGCAGATGGCTTATAGATCGACAAGTTTATACTTCTTACCAATAATTTGCAAGGAATCCTTGCAGGCGCGATACATGCGCAGCATTTCCTCACGTCTTGTTGCCGACTCGGCGGACTCTTCCATCATTTGTGCCTATGAGTTTATGGATTACATGTCACAACAATGCATATGTATGTATTTATATATATATAAATTTATATACCTGATCACCAGTGGCATAGAGATGCGCCAAAAGTTCTCCATTGATAAAGTCCTTAGCATTGTTGATGATCAGCATCATAATGGCCTTTGGTACCATATCTCGAGTTGTCTTCGTGACGATCTTCATGTACGAGTCAACCAGATTCCGAATAGTCTCCACCTGGCGCTCCAGTTGCGGATCTGTGGAGCTTTCTTCGTTGGCCGACTTTTGTTTTTGTCGTATTACATATTTATATTTAGGATGTGTAGTTGCGTATATATTGTTTGTTTGATTATCGATAAACGATATTCGATTTAATTTTGGGTTTTTAATATATTGAATTTGAATTTTTTTCAGTTGATTTAGTTGGTTTTTGTAGTTTGGTTCGTTTGGAGGGGGTACAAGTAACGGGAGGTGGGGGAAAAAAACATAGATACAATCAATGAAATGAAAACGTGTTCGTTCAAACATTTTGCACAATCGAATAAAAATGTTAAAGTTTTGTGCACACAACAAAAGTAAAGCATATTAATCAAAAATTTCAACAAAGCTCCCCATTTATAATGGTTTTTGTGGAGCAGAAATTTAGAAAGCGTATATTGCATCGAGTAAAATATAATATAAACGATAAATTAAGTTTGAAAAGTTTTCATGCATTAAAAATAACCACAGCATTTAAATCAAAAAAAATAATAAACACAGCAACAAATTTTACAAAAGCATTTTCGGTATTTCTGTTTTTTTTTTTTTGTTAAAAACACAATCAAAGGTGATTATGATGTATAATAGTAATTTGTTTGTACTGATTAGTACAAATAAAATATCAATATACTTAACAAACAAATAAATACTAACATAATAGATAAAAGCTCAAACATGACTTTTAGAAAGAAAAATTATATTTTACGTGATAATGTGTTAAGTTTCAATGTGTCAAAATTTAGAATACTAAAATATGTATTATCATAAATATGGCCAACAAGTAGTTCATAAATAGATCATAGAACATACAAAAAGTCAGCTCAATACGACTAATTAATTTCACTAACACTAGATTTGTTTGCTCTATGTTAGAATTAGCGAAAATTCAAATATGTTATTTGTTTGAGATCGGAAAGAGATCTTTTCTGGGATGAGCCACAACCCTCTTAGTTGATAAAGCTTTACTGTTCGATTAAAAGCGTTTGGTAAGAGCATAAGGCATAAAACTTAATATATGCTAAATACTTGTACTGTTTAGGTGTTTTTTTAAGTAAGCTTTAAATTGTGAGTAACGATTAGAGAGTGTGTTATTAAATACTGGATTCCAACGAAAAACAAAGACCAATGTAAATTGGGTTTACGAATACAAATACTAATACGAATGCGAATACGAGTAATAAGTAAAGTTGAGAAAAATTGAACGGAAAAATGAACATACTTTTTGCTGTAATTGGTTGGATATAGAGTATATTTGTTTTTTAAATATTTGTATTATAAATATTATTGTCATTTCAATTTCGGTATTTGGTTTTTTTTTTTTTTGTTGTTTGGTTTGGTACGTGGACGGAAAAATAGAAGAAAATAATTGATAAAAATATTGTCAAATTAAAATTATATATATTTTTTATATATTCTTCGTAGATATATATGTATATTTATACTTGTTGCACACACCAGTTTTTAATGTTTACGAAATATAGGTAAGTAGATTAAATAGACGCAAAAAAAAAACACGAAGCTGAGAAAAAGAGGATGGGGAAATACATATATTTACATATACAAAATGTGTTAAATTATGTTAAAATATAACTTATCCCAAAATTTAGTTAGTTGGTGTTAATACAAAAGCAGAATAATTAAAAATAAAATAAAACACAAATGTGGTTAGTTGCTCAACAAACCTGGAACCCAATTGAACCCAAAAACCAAAAAAAAAAACAAAATCGTAGGATTTCGAAAGAAAATTAACATATAACAGTTTAAAGATATAGACATAGGATAGAGAGAGAGGAGATATGCAACGTATATGCTATAAATGATGAAAAGAAACAAACCTCTTGTCCTTCCTGCATAGACACATATTATATAATATAATTTACGTATATTATTCGCATTTATATATGAATATATATATATTTATGAATATATATATATATATATATATATATATATATATAGGTGGTGGCGCAACATTAAAAAAAGTAAAGAAACATTGAATAAGTTATTGTAGTTTCAAAATCATTTTTTTACATATACTTAAATAACAAGTTTAAAGTTAACTGTATTCTTGCAAATATAATTCGTTCTGCATATGAAATAGGAATGTGTATGTGTGTATAGTAAATATGTATATACACACACACACACATACATTAGCATAAGCATAGACAGGTAAAAACCGCGGCTGCTGCTGTTGGGTTAACGGAGATATATAAAGATATGGATAAGATAAGACAAATGAAACATATAAAACATATAAACATGTTAATTGAAAATGTATTATGAGCAACATTGAAAACTGTTGAACAGTTTAATAGCACTGAGGATACAATTGCAAGTAGCGCTATGATAAAAAACTGTAAAGATATAATAGCTAACAGAGGTGTAAGTAAAACAGTTGATCATGTTTAACAGCTGTATCATAGCTGTATCAGTTAAAATGGAAATGGGTATTGAAATAAACATGGAATGGTACGATTACATATTGGAATGTGAAGGAGAAGCAAAACGATAAAACTAATCGAGTGTCGGCTTGTTTGTTATAAGCTAAAATTCGAAACAGACTAAGACAGATATGATATGTACATTGGATATGCAATATGGTAGGCAGTACATTCAAACGCATTTTAAATAGTTGAACGTAGAAGCGTATGTATGTAAATTCAGAGCAAGCGCGAGAGAAAAAGAGATACAGGACAGAGAGATTGGGTTAATTGGGCATTGTTATTGGACTGTTATCTAATCATGACCTAACATGATACATAAATACGATTTGTGTAAATACATACATACTAACATTCATCAAGGATTAGGTCTAAGCTAAGAAGCTTAATAATAGTTGAACAAATATTTTGATAAATATTGTTTTTGTTTATATGAAGAATTGGGAGTACGCACCTCATCGCCATTCTCCTGGGTCTCCTGCTTTTCGGGGTAGACTCCAGCGCGCAGAAATGATGCCTTCCAGGATTCGACGTCCTCGACTGTCTCGCACGACAGCTCCAGTTGTTTGTAATCCTAAATATGTGTGTATTGTGTGTAAAGAGTGTAAATAGTGTATATAGTGTGTTTGTGTGTGTGCGCAGGAGAAAGAGAAGCGTCCAAACGCAAAGAGAACAAATGGATAGGTATTTTCGTCAAGCATTTGGTATGTGGGTCAACTTTTTACGATTACGATTACGATAACGATTACGAGTACGTGGACGGATTGTGGCTTTGGTTGGTTCGGTTTATTTTGGTGGGTTTTTTTTTCTATTTTGGTGGTTTAGTTGAGTCAAGTGGTTCGTAGCTGGCGTATATCTTGGACCAGGAGGATAGTTAGTGTTTTGTATCGACGGTATATATATATATTGGGTTATCGGTATATACATTTGTATATATATATATATATATATATCGGTTTATCGAAGGAAATGACGTTAGCTTGCGTTTTGTTTAGTTTTGGTTTTCATGTCATGCTCACAAATCAAACGCTGAAAAGGAGTTTGCATCAATTAATCGTTATTTGCAGAAAAATTCGCAAGCTCCTTTTGGCCTTTGATTTGACTCCAAATGTTGATAAAAAACATAGTAATTTTTATCTTATACAAAAAAATTAATTAATTGTTCGTATTTCAACTTAATTGTTGATCTAGTTTTCAACTCAAGAATCAAATCGGGGGACAACTTGAACGCAAAAATTCTTCAAACAAAGGAAACAAAATATGATTTTAAAATTTAAATAATTGAATGTATTTAACTACAACAATTAACACTTGTATATTACTTGTTGTAGAAAATACTGACGGCAAAAGTTTTGTTTTTTTTTATCTGATATTTTTTTTTTGTTTCTTTGTTAAAATTTTTTGATCTAGTTTAGATTTTTGTTTTCTCTTTTTTGTGGTTTTGTACTTTGCTTAATTGTTGTTTTTTTAGAATTCATTTTTTTGTATGCTAACAAAAATTACTAACCTTATAAACATTACGTCCATCGGGACTGAATAAAGCAAATGTTACACGTCTAGACATTGACATAAAGCCCTGTTCAATATCGCGCAATTTCAAACCATCCAACGGCAACATGAATTTCTTCTCCTTCTCATCCTCGTCCTTGTACCAGGAGATGCTCTCTGATGTAAGCACAAACCAATAAGGACGCGAGCCGCCTGTGAAACAAATAAAAATTGTGTTGCGTGGTTTTGAACAGAGTACAATCAATATACGATCTTCGATACGACTAGACTACATCATTCATCAAGTATGAATTCTTAATGCCTAATGCGATATATGATGTTGATGATATTACGTGGTATGGGAGTCTTTGGGTTTCTTTAGCGAGTATTTGCGATGATTCGGAATCGAAACAGTCTCAATTTACATTTCGATATTGCCGTTTCGTCTCCGAATCAAGAGTTCAAAGTTCAAGCATTTATATAAGAGAGCACAGCACGTTAATGTAATTGTTTTTATTTGTGTTTGTTTATAGTTGTTATTGTTGTTTTTGTTAAGCAGAGATAAAGATAAAAATCATTGAATACGAACCAAGTATGAGTGGCAAAAACATCAGCAAAGCTTTTAATTTTCCACAGACAAAAGAATCAAGAAATAAAAAGTACATAGGATCGAAAAGAGAAACACCAATAATAATTCAAAAAGCCAGAAAAAAACAACACAAAAAGTCGCATACAATAAATACAAAAAAAAAAGAAGAGGAAAACAAAACTCAAGAAATTATACTTAAAAGAAGAGTGCTTGAAATTGAAATACTTAATTGTGCTGAAAATATAGATAGTACAGCTACAGGCTTGAGATTTGTTGATTACGAGAATTAGGTATGTAAGTATTACTTATGAAAGCACAATCCATGCCACATTCACGAGTATGTGTGTGTGAGAGAGAGTGACAAACAGAGAGAGGAGATAAGAGAAGACTACTCTATATAGACAGACCGACAGTCAACTATACTAGACTATGCTATATATTTAAGTGATAGGTCAGGCGACTAACCAAATCTTTTAAATTGATTTTGAGTGCTATATTATCGCATTTACTTGCTTATCGATAAATATCGATATGTGTTATTCAGTAGTTCATAATCTAATCAAAAGCTTTTACCTGCTTAGTAAGTGCTGCATAATTACTTGGATTTCACCTTAGTTATAATAGAAGCAGAGCTTTTAGCTTTTCAATTACGTTTAAATTGTGAAATTGAAGATTATTGAGAAGTTAATGAGCAATACCGTAAAATATTTCAGTTACTGTACTATTTATATAGTAATAGGGTTAGTTGGAGAGGGTTAGAAGAGAGTGCAATAGAATGTTAATTGTCGAAAAGGTGGTTTTTGTTCCTTTTGTAATTGTGACTGATGTATTTCTGGGTATTTTATTGTGTGTTAAATTTGGTGTGTGTGTCGGTGTGTTTTTTGTGTGTGTGTGTGCCACAGACAGAGACGGATGCGATCGTCACGGCTGGATATGGACAACATACCTTTCATAATGCCAAGATTCTGAATGACCATGTGACCCTTCCGAATAACCTGATTGCCCAACTGTCGGGTGCCGGTTTTGTTTGCATTCTCAGATTTATTCTGAGCGCTGTACAAAAAAAAAAAAATAACATAAAAATAAATTTCGAATTGGGAGCTGTCTTGATTCATTGACAGTCATGAGTTGGGTTAGTTAGGTCTAGATTTGGGTGCACACATACTTGGCAAATCCAATGAAATCCTCGTGATTGGTATTCATGTAAGCGAGCTCAAAGTCAATCAGAAGAAGGATCTGCTCCTTGCAGCGCTGTTCACGCTGGCGCACATGTGTGGTAATGATGCGTTCGGTTTCCTCGCGCAAGCGCGGATAACGACTCATCTGGGGCAAGGAAACAGAGAGTTAGTTAAATTTATTTAATTTATTGACTTAATAAATGGTTGGCCGACCTTATCGGTGCACATGCGCACCACAACGGACAATTCCTGGACGACTAGATCCACACACTTGATGACCGGTTCCTTGAGCAGCGCAATCTGGCGCTTCACAATCGCCTCAAAGGCCATGTCAGGAGTGAAGAGACCCACGCGAATACCGTGAATGTTGCGAATGGCAAACGAGATCTCGCGACGCAGCTCCTTCTCATCGCACGCCATTTTCACAATCTCAAAGCGTAGACTGCACAACGGGAGTGTATGGTATGGGAGAATATGATTATCGTTCCAAGATATATTAGATTCAACACTTGGCGCACTTACCGCTCGTGGAATATGCGATTGATCTTGGCGCCGCCCGACAGCTCATTTGTGTTGACCAAAGCCGAACCGCTGCCCTCGATGGTGCGCTCAAAGTCCGACTGCAGTTTCTGTATCATTCTGCACGAAACAGAAATAAATTTATATTGTATATCAATTAGTATATATAGACATATATATTTGTGATATTGGCTTACTGGAGCATGGCCTTTGTCTTGATGCTGGCATCGCCTGGCTGAAAGTGCTTAAACTCCTCGACTTCCTTTTCGAGGGTAAGCATTTGCTTCTGGAGCTTGTCGCGCAGACCGGGCAAAGTGTCGCGAATGTGATTGGTCAGCTGCTGGTTGAGCACCCGCTGCAGATAGGGTGTGCCCAGGCGATCGGCCATATGACGGTACGACGGATGGCTGAGGAAGAACTTGCGCTCAGCGGATAACGCCTGGTGTATATCCTTGCGACCCTCGATATCCTTCTGGGAGCGATTGACAACACCGATATAGCCACGCCGCAGAGGCAACAGCTTATTCTCGAGAATATCGCGTGCATCGGTGCCCTCGTCCATGAGATCGAGCTTGGTGATGACACCAATGGTACGCACACCCTGCGGATCAACCTCCTTGGCCAGCTTCAGGGCATCCGAATTGGCCAGATCTGTGTTGGCCGGCGTTACGGCCAGAATCAGACAGGTCTCCTTGCGTATAAATTGGAATATCATTTGCTTAATCTGCTGCTCAATATCCACAGGCTGATCACCGATCGCCACTTTCGTCAAACCGGGCAAATCGATAAGCGTCAAATTGAGTACATGAGGCGAATAGACTCGCAAATTAATCGGAATGTTTGAGATACCCTTATTGCTACCCGTCACACGATCCGTCTCATCCTCGATCTCCTTGCGTATCTCATCGAAGCTTGAGAACTTTTTACCCTTACAATGCAGAAACTCGCCATATTCTAAGAGTAACCGAATGTGGCCATATTAGAATACATATATTCGTGAAGAATAAAGTTGCTTAAACATCATTACTTACCAGTTATGCCATTGATTAGCTGCAAAATCAAAGGTCTGCGCGTCACAATGCCCGAACCACGAGGCAGAAAGTCTCTGTGAATATTATATAGAAGAAAAACAATGAAATATTTGATAAGAGCTACGTGCGGTTTTAATTGACATGTGACTGTGGGTGTAGAGAGTGGGTGTGTGGGTTCGAGTGTGAGTGTGAATATTGGTTAATTAGAGGTTTCTTGACAGTAATCAATTGTAATAAGTTTGTAATAGAACAAGTAATTGACAACTTTTAAAGAGCAAGCTTTCCAACATTAAAACTCTGTTATCTAGTTTACTGCAAATAAGTTAAATTCAAGCAGAAGTCATCAAATCCTATTAAGAACACAGAAACAAAACCGTCTGCAAAATAAATGAAACATTTGTTTGTTGTTGAAAAACAACAGCTGCAAATAACAATTAGTTGGAACAGCGAAAAATTCATCAAATTCGTCCCTTCCCTAAAATATATATAGGCTAGAAAATTAATAGGTGTCTCTCCTCTCTTTCTCATGAATGAATGAGTCACGTTACAAATATTGATGCTGATTACATTAATAAATTGTTTTAATGAATTCGATGTAGGGAAATGTTATTAAAGCCAAACAACAACAAAAATAAACCCACAATGTGCACCACGGGCCTCTAATTGCATGGGAAATCGACAAAGGTACATAAATTCAAATCTATGTATATATATATATATGTGTGTGTGTGTGTGTGTGTGTATTTGTTTGGCTTATTAATATTTTATGGCTCCACATTTGACCTGTTTATATTCTAGCAACAAATCCACCAATGTCAACAAAATCCGCTGTGCACACAAACATTATTAACAAATAGCATTTACAAACAGCAGATAAATAACGTTATCGATAACGTAAACAGTATCACCTTCATAAACTGAGACCACTTAATAAGCGCCCTGGACGAAAAATAGATAGTAAAAAACATCGATGAAAATTACTAAAATTGTGAAAAATCTTTTTTCTATGTAAGGGAGGGGTGATTTCACAAACACAAAGTGACGCGTGTCCGCAAACAAAAATTGAATCTATAATCTTTCCTTTTTTTGTATTTATTCCGAAATAAATGCATGTAAATTTTGTTAATTTCGAATCACGTTTGAATAGGCACCGTTTTTGTTTTTAAAAATGACCACTGCATATGTCACATTCCAAGTATATATTTCACGGCAACAAATTTTACCAACATCGTATGGTGGAGGCCAAATAAAAAATGCAATGTTATCAATTACTATGACGATGACTAACTCCAACCATGGCATGTGTGTGTGTTTGGCGATTAGATTGATTAGATGTAGGTAATTACCGGTAACTTGTAAGCAATTTTGATGATATCAGTAGTTCATGTTTTTTGATTTTTTCGAAGTACTCCCTACCCCATCCCCTCTCACCAAGCTCTAACTACTTAGATGAAGCAAAACTACTGCTTTTAGCAAATATTAAACAAATGGGTCAAAAGTGATATATTAAACAAAGCACATGAACATTAATAAATACTCACGCACTCACACACACATACATACAAATATGTTTACTCAGATTTGGAGTGCAACAGACGCCGGTTGTATCACTTTTAGAGAGATAGAAAAAGAAAGAGTACTGGATGTTTGGTTCTCTTTTCTTTTCTCACTCACGCACACACAAATACCCGCATATACTAACAAGATCAGCTGCTGCGCATGCTCGCACACACTTAATTGCTTTCGCTATCGTTATATAAGTTCCTTCGAGTTAATATTTTTTTCGTTGCTGCTGGTGTTGATCTTTCATTAAACAGCATTCTGTTCATTTTTCTAAGGCTCTTTTGACTTTCTTCTTTCATTTAATTTTTTGTGTGTTTGTTTACTTAGAGTGCTATGTTTGGCACTCAATGGTGTGCAAAAATATTTGAACCGCAAATGCAGGCAGAAGCAACAAAATTAACATTTTCAGTTTTGCTCTATGCGTCCCTGTATAAATTAGCATACATACATACGTAGATATGTTATTCCGTTAAACGCTAATGTAACCAATATTTTTAACATTATGTTATGTGTGTGTATAAGAGAGAGCCAGAATCTGATGCATCAACGATGAACTGTGGACAATTAAGTCCGAGTTTTTACTAATTCAGCTGTTAATTTATATTTGACATTGACCACTCTGTTAATGTTTGTGTGCAGACACTTTAATTGGTATGCACTCCATACAATGGCAACATTGATGCGAACAGCAGAAAAAGCTGCTGCAGAAAAATAAGGCAAACTAGGTCAATAACAAACTCACACACACACTTATACTACATACACAGTTATATATATATAAATACATATATATATAGATATATATCTATACACATTGTATATATGTGAATATATACATTCATATATGTGTGTGCCGTCAGCGCATGCGAAAACTAACGGCTCAGCAAATGAACTGCGCTTCGCTGAAGCAGGTGTTGTTGTTATTGACTGCAATGTGCTTATGTAAGCCAAATGCATTCACATCAGTACATATTACTATATATATATATAAGTAAACACATACAGAATACTCATCCTCATACACATCTGCAATGTATCTTAAGGTACGGAGAAAAAACCATCCACGATTATTGTCAATACATATAATATGTATGTTTGTACATATTTAAGGTTGAGTGGGCACAAGGAGCATTAATAGCCAAAGCAGCAGAAAAGCGCACACAAGCGAATACTGTTACAATCACATACACACCCGTACATGTTCTACTTTTGCGACTGTAGATGGAGCCACACAGTAGGCAGAAAAGCATAATGCTACGACTGACAAACAGACAGGCGGACCACTTTCAGCAACATTACATAATTTAGCATAAAACAAGCATGCACACACACATGTGCCACCGACAGCGATAGCATTGTATAAATGTCAATATGAAGTGGCGAACAACAGGACATTAGGTGGATTTGAGGGTGAGGGAGAGTGAGTGGAATATTTAGCACAAAATCGAAAATGTGAAGAAAAAACAGCTACTGCAAAGGGAAATGTCAACGTGCATTGATTTTTTTTTCTTCTTTTTTTGTTGTTTTCCGTATTTTATTGCGCCTTTCCATCTTTTTCTTCATTCTTTTTTTTTGGGGCGTAAGTATTTATTATATTTATTTTTGTGTCGTAGGGGCTGGAGCGTGTAGGTGAAAAGCCCGTAGATAAAAAGGAAGCAAAACCGAGCACAATGAGCGACGCGCAGCCAGAGCTAAAGAGAGAGAATAATATGTGCAAAGTGGAAAGGAGAAAGAAGAGAGCAAGTTTTGTTGAAAATTAGTTCTGTTTGCTGTTGTTTCTTTGTGTTTTTTTTAATATTGTTAAAGTGAGTTTATCACACTCTAAGAACTTTAAGTAACCCAACCATAGCTAAAATGCTTACTTTTAGAATATTGTACGTGCGTAATGTGAATGAGTAATTTTTTTCATAATGTATGTATGTTTGTGGATGTGTGTATGCAGCCGTGGAAATATTGATGGCCACCTGCTCGCGTACCCACCCACCCACAGATGGACACCGATAGGAACTAGCACAAAAAAAGAGAAAAAAAATACCAGGAATGCTGCTTCATTGATTATTCACCAAAATTGAACATACACGTATTACCATATGTATGCGGGCACAGTGAGTGAGAGACCGCGGGCATAAAAGTTCTTTCAGAACAACACCACACACAAGCACATACACATGTAGAGAGCTTTCAGGCAAAAATATGGATTTTCTTGCTATTGTATTTTTGTGGATTGTGTTAAGACTTAGAATTTTAAATTGCTGATGTTGATGACCAGCACACACTTACTTGCCCACAAAATTCTCCAGCACGGAACTCTTGCCAGCCGATTGTCCACCAACGACAGCAATCTGGGGTAAATCCAATTGCATGTGCACGCCAAGCGAGGTGAATGCATCCTGCAGCTTATTGACGATCGGTATTAAATTATCCATGTTTGGAAGTTTTTTTTGTTGTTGTCTAGATCTGTTTTGCTCTTCTTCTTCACCTTTTTGCTCTCTTTTGATTAAGATAGCACAAATTTTGTTTTTGCAACGTTTGTTAACAGTTAATTGCTGTTACTGCGAACGAGTAAGCGAACGAGAGAGAACACAAAGAACACGGCGCTTAGCTGTGACGCTCACGCCTACGCCTCAGCCTTTGTGGCCGCTATTCAATGTTTGCTGCTGCTGCTGGTATTCTGCAGCTTTTGTTACGTTTTTAGTTATCGAATTTTATGTGTGATGGATGTTTTTTTTTTTTCTTATTCTCACTTCTCTTACAAATACCACACACACACACGCATACACGAACGAACGCTATCTTCTTCCTCTATCTGCCGACACCAACAAACACTGCCACTTGTGTTTTAGTTGTTGTTGTGGTTGCTGCTTCTACTGCTGCTGTTTGTATTGTGTATAAAACAAAGAAAAATAACTGCGTAAGTCGCGCACAAACACAATTATTTAATATTTATATATAAAAAAAAACCATAAAAAACACATGACACAAATATATATAAGAAACAAAAATCTTATAAGAATCAAGCCCAGGCACAGACAGAACACGTTAACTCGACAGCATCGATACGCCACAAGCCAGCTCGTAACGTAAGCGTGCCTTTGCTTTTGCTTCTGCTGTTCTTCTGTGGCTCTGCTTGTGACTGCGCCGCTGCTTTCGCCTCTGCTGCTGCCGATGACGACGACGACGCGTTGGGGCGGGTTTTAATGTTGCTGCGCTCTTGCATATGATTTTTGTGTGCCTACGCGCAGGGTTGTTCTGTTGTTTTATCAAAAACTATACCTCGTATTTTGGCTAACCGATACCGATATGAAAATAAAATTTTTACTTTATATTTCAAAAAAAAAAACACATACACATTAATGTATTTCTCAACACACACTTTGGTATAATATAAAAAAATTTAATAAAATCTACAATTTGCATGCAGGCATATATAGATATATATATATATATATATATATATATATATAATAGATATATGTATATATACACATATATTACATATACACACAGAAAAGAAGTTGTTCGCTTTAAATCGGTAGAAAGAATTGATCGTTGGGCTTGTTTAAGATTTGTATGTGAAAATATTAATTGGTGTCGTCAACGGTCGACAATATTTCCGATTGTTTTTTCAAGCGACAAATCACTATTTACAAGAAAGTTACGCGTACCGAGCGCTTTACGTCCGCCCCTTTTGGCTTTGTTTTTGATTCTGAATATTCGATGACAAATACTTTTTAGTAGCTCTGCATTATCGATAATGCCTGACCATTACCAACCTTTCATTATCGACTGAAAAATATAATATTATTTTTCCAAATAATTGTATACCTAAAATCTATAGTTTTAAAGTTTTAATAAGCATGGACAACTGCACCTTAAATCCAAGAATTTTAATTCTTTACACATTTTACTAAATGAGTTGTTCGGATTTCTATGGCAGAACTATCGATATATTTTTTAGCATAGCGCAGACAGCTTATATGGACAAATTTTGTTGAGCTTCATGTCAATTACCGATTTTATTAATAATACCGCATATTCAAATATCGCATAGGAGAATATCGACTCAAGTGGAGCATAACATTTCCACACACAGCTAACAGCTGTTATTCACGCAATTGGCAACACTTTCCCAAATATACAAAGTCATTAACAGAAAAAGAGACAACACGATTGTCAATCTCTTTTCGTGCTCTGTTATTGACCCTATTTACCTGGTAGTGGCATAGTTACAGCATTAATATTTCAGTGTTCAACTTAAGTGGACGTCTTCTAGTGCATAAAATATAAGAAATATATTCATTGTTTTAATTAATTCAATTTGTTTTGTAGTCATTTGTCTGAGAAGGTATGTACATCAAAACTAATATGATAAAACATCAAACAATTTAGCATAATTTTTTGTGTGAATGAAGAAAACTTGAGCTGCATTAAATAATAGAAGGGACAAAGAAACTGCGTTCAGTACGCACACACAAGAGACAAAGAAGTCATGACTCGACAAATATATATATTATATTTCATGTAAAATCCACATTGAAAGTGCTTTTGGCATTAGATACATCATAAAAATGCGTGAAAATGTTCATTGTTGCAAATCAAAGTTAAAAACACCATTTTTATTGTCTACCCTTTTCAAAATGGCGTCCCACAAAGGCAAGTGCAGTTAATAGATATATACGTGTGTGTGTGATTGAGAAGAAAAAGACCTTTAATCATGGTAGAAAATATGAATGTGATGAAATTAAACACAATATAAGAATACGGCGATAAAGATACAGCTATGGTATGACTACGTTTATTGTGTTTTTCTACTAAAAACTTATTTTAGGGCGGTGGCAAACTGTTAAAACCATCAACAAAACTAGGTCAATACGCAGAAAAACTTACTGCGCACTTTCCTTCCAGCTATATATATATATATATACATACAAACACTGTATATTTATATCGGGTGTCGTAAGAAAAAGTGCAGGGTTGCATGCATGCGTGTGTGTGGCAGTGTGACCCTTTATCTGACATTTAATCGATTTATCAATAACACTTTTTTTTCTTTTTTTTTTTTTTAACGTTTTCCAGGAACAGGAAATATGCAGATCTTTGTAAAGACTTTGACTGGCAAGACCATTACCTTAGAGGTGGAGCCTTCTGATACTATTGAGAATGTGAAGGCCAAGATCCAGGACAAGGAGGGGATACCTCCAGATCAGCAGCGTCTGATCTTTGCCGGCAAGCAGCTGGAGGATGGACGTACTTTGTCTGACTACAACATTCAGAAGGAGTCCACTCTCCACTTGGTGCTCCGTCTGCGTGGTGGCATGCAGATCTTTGTGAAGACTTTGACTGGCAAGACCATCACCTTGGAGGTGGAGCCTTCTGATACCATTGAGAATGTGAAGGCCAAGATCCAGGACAAGGAAGGCATTCCTCCAGATCAGCAGCGTCTGATCTTTGCCGGCAAGCAGCTAGAGGATGGACGTACTTTGTCCGACTACAACATTCAGAAGGAGTCCACTCTCCACTTGGTGCTTCGTCTGCGTGGTGGCATGCAGATCTTTGTAAAGACTTTGACTGGCAAGACCATCACCTTGGAGGTGGAGCCTTCTGATACCATTGAGAATGTGAAGGCCAAGATCCAGGACAAGGAAGGCATTCCTCCAGATCAGCAGCGTCTGATCTTTGCCGGCAAGCAGCTAGAGGATGGACGTACTTTGTCCGACTACAACATTCAGAAGGAGTCCACTCTCCACTTGGTGCTTCGTCTGCGTGGTGGCATGCAGATCTTTGTAAAGACTTTGACTGGCAAGACCATCACCTTGGAGGTGGAGCCTTCTGATACCATTGAGAATGTGAAGGCCAAGATCCAGGACAAGGAAGGCATTCCTCCAGATCAGCAGCGTCTGATCTTTGCCGGCAAGCAGCTGGAGGATGGACGTACTTTGTCCGACTACAACATTCAGAAGGAGTCCACACTCCACTTGGTGCTTCGTCTGCGTGGTGGCATGCAGATCTTTGTAAAGACTTTGACTGGCAAGACCATCACCTTGGAGGTGGAACCTTCCGATACCATTGAGAATGTGAAGGCCAAGATCCAGGACAAGGAAGGCATTCCTCCAGATCAGCAGCGTCTGATCTTTGCCGGCAAGCAGCTGGAGGATGGACGTACTTTGTCCGACTACAACATTCAGAAGGAGTCCACACTCCACTTGGTGCTTCGTCTGCGTGGTGGCATGCAGATCTTTGTAAAGACTTTGACTGGCAAGACCATCACCTTGGAGGTGGAACCTTCCGATACCATTGAGAATGTGAAGGCCAAGATCCAGGACAAGGAAGGCATTCCTCCAGATCAGCAGCGTCTGATCTTTGCCGGCAAGCAGCTGGAGGATGGACGTACTTTGTCCGACTACAACATTCAGAAGGAGTCCACTCTGCACTTGGTGCTCCGTCTGCGTGGTGGCATGCAGATCTTTGTGAAGACTTTGACTGGCAAGACCATCACCTTGGAGGTGGAGCCCTCCGATACCATTGAGAATGTGAAGGCCAAGATCCAGGACAAGGAAGGCATTCCTCCAGATCAGCAGCGTCTGATATTTGCCGGCAAGCAGCTGGAGGATGGACGTACTTTGTCCGACTACAACATTCAAAAGGAGTCCACTCTCCACTTGGTGCTCCGTCTGCGTGGTGGCATGCAGATCTTTGTGAAGACTTTGACTGGCAAGACCATCACCTTGGAGGTGGAGCCTTCTGATACCATTGAGAATGTGAAGGCCAAGATCCAGGACAAGGAAGGCATTCCTCCTGATCAGCAGCGTCTGATCTTTGCCGGCAAGCAGCTGGAGGATGGACGTACTTTGTCCGACTACAACATTCAGAAGGAGTCCACTCTCCACTTGGTGCTCCGTCTGCGTGGTGGTATGCAGATCTTCGTGAAGACTTTGACTGGCAAGACCATCACCTTGGAGGTAGAGCCTTCCGATACCATTGAGAATGTGAAGGCCAAGATCCAGGACAAGGAGGGCATTCCTCCAGATCAGCAGCGTCTGATCTTTGCCGGCAAGCAGCTAGAGGATGGACGTACTTTGTCCGACTACAACATTCAGAAGGAGTCCACTCTCCACTTGGTGCTTCGTCTGCGTGGTGGCATGCAGATCTTTGTAAAGACTTTGACTGGCAAGACCATCACCTTGGAGGTGGAGCCTTCTGATACCATTGAGAATGTGAAGGCCAAGATCCAGGACAAGGAAGGCATTCCTCCAGATCAGCAGCGTCTGATCTTTGCCGGCAAGCAGCTGGAGGATGGACGTACTTTGTCCGACTACAACATTCAGAAGGAGTCCACTCTTCATTTGGTGCTCCGTCTGCGTGGAGGTTACTAAATTTGAACACAATTATAAATACTATTTACCTTAAATTCCTCTTAACCATAATTAGATAACAATATGTATTCTGGGTAATTTCAGTTTTGATGAGAATTTTACGTATATCTTCTAAATATTTAAACATTCAATAAAACTAATTTGTATACGTTCAATAATTGCTCCACTTTAAATTTTCTCATGGGCTCAAGTGACGATTGGGAGAAGTCAAATTATCTACAACTAACCTGGATATCTTAAAAGGAGTATCATTGCATCTACATTTGAAATGGATTGCTCCAACAGGCGTTCTGTGTATGTATGTGCATATGTGTGCTAAATACAACATTTTTCGAGACAATGAAACCATTTTTTAAATCTGCAACCGATGCAGTATAGGGTCCTCTGTTTTCTGTTTACTTAGTAATACTATGTCATCTGTATACCTTTTGATCTTTAAATATAGATAGAGATAAAGATAAAGTGGAAATCAGCTCATTTAATTTTGCGTAAGTAATTAAATTTCAATTTAAATTTAAAAAATAAAGTTCTCGTACGAACAGTAAAAATATGAATTTAAAATAGATAATTACATATTGTAATTCAAGCATTTTTTTTACTATCGATTTAAACGAAGATAAGTATTCAACCAACTGAAGAGCCATCTACAGTGTGCAATGATAATATTGTGACAATGTTTTCACACAGTGCATAAGCTTGTCACATTGAAAACCTTGGCAATTTTAAAGGGGTCAACTCTCACGCTTCGATACCCAAATGTAGAGCTTTGTTAAATTGTTGCAGCCAGAATGCAAATTGTTGACCACCTGGCTTGAAAAGGGACAAGAAGAATGTTAAGTGTTTCTTTAAGTTGCCGGTTAGAATTTTCACTTGAGCACAAATATATTCAAACCATCGCATTGACAAAATCTTTTGTAATTTACTAGGGCGTGACAATGACGATACACTTTTTTCTTTCTGCTGCTACTCAGAATTTTTGTTGCGTGAGTATTATATTTTTAGTAAATTATGAAAACAAATTGATGGCTACTTTTTGATGTTTCCATAACAGTGCCTACAAGAATGGGATGACCAGCATTATTATAAAAAATATAAATATTAAAAAAAGGACAAATAATGTGTACAGGCATTGCCAGCCCTGGAAAACCAAATGGAAGAAGCAGAATGTCGTTAGAAAAACAGAATTGGCCAAGGCAACCAGCAAAACTAACATTAAGAACAATACCCAAAGACAAAGTTAATGCTGATGTGAATGTAAATTGCTGCTCTATGTCCCATGTCAAACACACACACACGTACACATAAGTAAAGAGATATGTGTGAGCTGTGCGCGCAAACGCAAATTGGCTGCAATTGTTTATGGCCCTCGTGCTGCTCTCAGCTGTTCCATATATATATATATAAAATATAAGACAGACATAAACATATATAAATATATACATATTAATTTTCTTTTTAGAGCAGGATAAAAATGCACTGCAAAAAAATTAATTTTTATGTACATTCATTTGTTTAAATTCTCTCGTACAGGTTATCTGATAGTCGGCATTCACGAGAAAAGTAAACATTTGTTATTTTTACATTTGTATACCTGTTGCTCAGCAGCAAACGCACACAAAGACATATGCAATGGCATCGTCCAAAGAGAAAACACTCGAAGCAAAACGGGCAACAAGCAAAGCCAAAGCAAAAACCAAACCAAATAAAAGTTGTGTGCGTGTGTGTGTGTGTCTGTATATGTGTGTGTGTGTGTGTCTGTATATGTGTGTGTGTGTGTGTTTGTGTAAGATTGGTCCGCAACGGGTTTGTTGGCCCTAACATCGACTCTTCGACATGTTCACAACGTCACAAGCCAAGAAGCTGCGCAGTCGCACACTTTAAGTTAAGTCGCCCCCACCCACAGCAAAAGAAATAAGCCAAATAAAAAGAAACAACTGAAACAGAGTGAGAAGTGCGCCGAATTAAAAGCTGGCTTAAAAAGCGACAGTAAACAGTAAACAGTATCCGCAGCCAATAACAATAACATATAACAATAACTATAGAACTGAGGCTTTGTTCATCGTCGTCATCATCATCTATCAATGGCGGCTGCAGCTGTTGAGGATGGGCGAGAAAAATGCGGCAGCGTCTACACTTGGAACTGTGCTGGTGAACTCTATGGCATCGAGTGTGAGCTGTGCGAGGAACGACCCCTCTGTGCACTCGATGAGTTTGCCGAGCATATGGCGCTGTGGCACTCCGACTGGCAACAGGCGCCGGAGGATGAGCTCATGCAGGAGGTTCTCGCCGAACAGTCCAGCAGCAACTGCGAGGTCAACGAACTCAAACAGCAGCTGGTTCAAGAGCTTAACTCACTCGATAATCAGCAACCACAGCTGATGGACACATTTCAACTAAATGATCAAGTTCAGTTCAATGAGGATGTAAGTAGCAGGGGGCTGAAGATACCTTGTAAAACAAGAAAAATTCAAGATATGAAAATAATTTCGAGCTTTCAAAATTTTTGGAGAGATGCTGCAGTATCTTCATTTTAAAAATATATATATTATATTATATAATATGATATATACGAAGAAAAAGAATAGGTTTTTGTTTGGTTTATTGAGGCACTTACTTTGGTTTTTTGACTCATCTTTAATTATTTATAGTTTGAAATTTTTATTAAAATTTGGATATTGCAAAGACTTAAGTTAAGTTAAGTCAATTTCAAGTTCGATTCGCTTATTTACTTATCACTAAAATAATTAATTTAATTAATGATTTAAAAATTAATTTCTTTCATTTGATGATACATAATATAATAATAAATAAATTTACATTGAAACTTCTAAGCTAGTTAATGTTTTTGCTACGGTATCTGAGCCCAAAAACTAAAACCTTAAAAAAAGTTTTTTTTTTTAAAAGTTGATTTTTTTAAGTTTAATTTTTGTAATTAACTAAAAGCTGAGACTAGGTTATAATGAAACTTTAGTTAATTCAAGACAATAGTATTATATATTTAGATATTCAAACTTTTAACTCCTAATTAAAAAAAAATTATTTTTTAATATGAAATGATTTATTTGCATTATTAATTTTTGTGTTTCTTTTTAAAATAATTGTATATGCATATTAATATATATATATTTTTTAGAGTGGCTTACCCCGTGTGGAGACGCCAGCGAAGCTGACGACGGAGCATGTACAGCAGCTGATTGAGCTATATCGATCGCATCCGCGGCTGTGGGATCAATCGCATCCAGAGTTTCGGGACGTGGAGCAGGGTCGCCAGTCGTGGCGTCAGATATCGGATGCGTGGAGTGCCCACTGTAGACGTGGCTTCAGTGTGACCGATGTGCGCATTCGGATCTCTACGCTGTGCCAACGATTCCTCAAGCAGCGCGAACGTATCGATGCCGAGGGTGACCTCGATCTCGATGAGGGCGCCAAGTTCGTCCATTACGATCAGATGCGTTTCCTGTGCGAGCAGCAGGCGCTGCTTAAGCGCCAGGAGCACTTTGCACGCGAGAACCGCAAACTGCTCGAGATCTACGAGCACTATCCAATACTCTGGCACAATGCCCACAAGAGATTGCGCTGCGGCTCAACGGTGCAGAGGCGCCACGAGGCACATCGTGGTCTCCAGCTGGGGTTGCGCATGAGCGGCATTAATCTGTCCGGATTAGCGATGCAGCGACGACTACAGTCGCTGAGGAAACGCTATCGCCTGGAGAAGATACGCTATCTACACAGTGTCGTCGAGGGGAAACAATCCGAGTTTGTGTCCATCTTTGAGCATTATGCTGAAATGGAGTTTCTTCACAAGCATATCGATCCCTATGTCTGTGCTGGCTGTGGCAAGATCTTTGAGAATCTGATCGGCCATCAGGCGCATGTGCAGGATAGTTGCGAGGAGCAATCACTGGCTGCTGCCGACTGCAAACAGTTGACCGAATCGGAAGCGACACTGGGCGATCTTATGGTGCAGCTGGAGCAGCACGAATTACAGCAGCAGAAGCAGCAGCAACAGCAGCTCGCGGTCGGAATTGAATTGGAGCAGATGCAGGGAGTGGAGCAGCAGGAGCAGCTGGTGGCAGCAGCAATTTCAAATAAGCTTTCCACGCCGCTGCTGCATAGTCCAGCAGAACAGCAGCAGGCGGAGGAGGAGGAGATTGAGCCACTTCCTAATAAGGAAGATTCCCACGGCAAGGAGTCCTTCTCCGAGGATAGCCAGTCGACGGGTGTGCAGCTACGTATGCGCCTCAGCCTGGAGTTGACGAATAAACTGATTGAGCTCTATAAATTGCATCCGAATCTTTGGGATCCCAATCATCTCGACTACCATGCGAGGAAACAACGACGCCAGGCCTGGCACAACATTGCCGCCCAGCTGAACACATTTGCCAGTTGCCCGGATCGCTTCAGCTGGCAGATGCTGCATCGCAAGCTCACCGATTATGTCAAGTACTATCGACGCGAACGCCAGCGGGAGGAGCTGGCGGTTGGAGGTGACGGCGAGGGCACCCGTTGGGTCCTCTACGCGGCGTTCAGTTTTATGGACGATGTGGTGCCGATAAATCGTGTGCTGCAGAAATCATTGCAGCAGCGCGACAGCAATCTGAAGATCATCCAGGTTTATCAAAGCTACGAGCAGCTATGGTGCACCACACATCCGGATTATACGAAGCGCAAGCAACGCTTGCGACACTTCGAGTCCCTGTGCACCCGCCTACAGGAGGAGTGCAATCTGCAGATAACCGTTGAGCGTTTGAAGAGTCGTCTGATCGAGTTCCGCTGCCAATATCGTCAGTGCAAAGAGGCGCGCCAGGCGGCGCTCCAGCGCAATAATGCTACCTGGCAACCGAGCTACGAGTATTATGCGGCGCTGCAGTTCCTCGAACTACATGTGTCGCCCTTTAACTGTGAACGGTGCACGGCGAGCTTTAAGCGACGCAGCGACTATCTCCGACATCAGAGCAACGTTCACTTGGATCAGCAGCTTAATGAGCTGCAGCCCTTTCCGGTCCGGCGTCGCGTGCGACGTGGCACGAATGCCACCAATCCACTGGAGCACATCTGCCACATTTGCGCGATGAAATTTTCGTTGCGTACCAGCCTTCAGGCGCATCTACGTCGCCATCTGGGGCAACGGACACACTGCTGCACCGACTGCCCTAAGAAGTTTTTCAATTCGACCTCGCTGCGGGTGCATCAGCGCAGCCACACCAAGGAGCTGCCGTATGTGTGTGAGCATTGTGCCCGGGGCTTTGTCAATGCCAGTAAACTGAATCAGCACGTCAAGCGGCATACGGAAAAGCGGGATTACCCATGCACTCGCTGCGACAAGGCCTTCTATACGGCCCACGAGCGAGATCGGCATCTGCGCGCCCATCTCAACATCAAGGACAAGGTGTGTCCGTACTGCAGTCGGGCCTTTGTCGTCGGCAGCGCATATTATGCCCATCTCAATCTGCATCGGGGAGAGAAGCGTTATAGCTGTGCCGCATGTGGCAAGCGATTCGCTCAGTATGCGGGTCTCTACAAGCATCGCAAGCGCTGCACAATTGCCCAGCTGCAGGAGAAGTGAATACACTTACACTCACAATCAACCACACACACACTCATCAAACACCCACATATTGTTCACATGTAGTAACTTAATTTAAATTAATAATGTTTTAATTTCAAATTAGCAATTTATTTAGCTATTCTGTTTATTTGTCGTCTTGTTTTTGTTTAAGCCCTCCTTTAATTTTGTAATTTGTGATTTATTTAATCGATCAATTTGTATATTATTTTATTTGTTTCTCTCCTAGTATTAGTTTGTTCCATTTGTATTTGTTTTGTGATTCCTGTTTTAATAAATATCTCCATTCTTGGTATTTAATCTTTGAGCTCAATCCTAATTTACCTATTCCATCATCTGTTTATTCATTTTGATCAAAAACAAACAAAAAATTATTCACCTCAGCATTTGCTTTTCTTTATATTTATATATTTCTGATTCACTCTGAAAATCAATCAAAATTAGTTTTAAAAAATTCTCCAGTTTTTTGTCTTGGCATTCGTAAACGCTTCACTGGCATCATACGAATATAGATATTCTAGTTCCTCTTTTCCGACGTATTCTTAAACGTTTCATTTACAGTTATAATATGTGCTTGTTAATATTATCAAAGATCTATACAGTCATCGATGAAATGCTAACTCCTCTAACAGATCGATAAGAAATTGAATGGCACCGTCCACTTCGATTCCCTGAACCAATACGCATTTTACCGTTAACCAATCAAACCTTATATCTCAAACAATTTTAAAGGTATCTTGCTAGTAAGACCGTTAAAAACTCAGAAATAGAATCTTAGGTCCACGCCCATTTACGCCCCTTAAAAAAGATAAAACCTACATCTCCTGTAACAGCTACAGTTACCAAACTTCAAAGGAAAGTTATTAGACTTTAGCTACTTATAATTTTATAGGCACACCCACCCACCCTGTCATTTGTTACCTGTTATCAGCGGGTTAAACGTATGGTATCAAAGTACTTCGCAGTCGGTAACGCCCAACTTCAAAATTTTCTCTTGTTCATTTTATTTCTTTTGTACTTAACATAATTGTTAAGAGATTAAACGCCTGCTGGTTGATCGGCTTAATTGGATTTGGCGAATCGCTTAAGCTGTCGCAGTCGGTAGATATCGTTGGTGGGCGGCGCCGTTGTCTGCAGCTCATCATCGCTATCATCACCACCCGGCAGCAGGCGACGTCGCCGCGGCGCCATTGCCGTAACGCTATGCTGTACGCCCGTATACGTGCTCGTGTCCACAATCCAGTGCACCGATTTGGCCAAATCGAAGATCTTCAGCGTTAGATCGTTGTCACCATTCGGTTGGGGTGCAGCTGCAAATGGAAAATACCGATTAAGTTGGGCACGACATAGAATACCTTTCGCCTACTGCCTACTGTTATTTGAACATTACATACATATAAAATGAAAATGGAAGAAGTTATTAAAAGCCAGTGTAGGGCAGCTACGTGATAATATTACACAATGACTGCAAGCAAATATTTTTGCTTATGTAAAATTTGAACACATTTAAAAATTACTTAAATGTGACAATTCTCTCTATCTCTCTTTATCTGGCATGGTTAAAAATATATAGACTCACTCTCTACAATTGTCTGTTACAAATTGATTATACACTTTGACAGAGGCACTCTATAAACATAATGATACAATTTGTTGGGAAACATACACTCGGGCAGATTCAGACGCATAAAGATGTCAAAGAGCAGCTCTACGCTGACAAACGGTCCACGGAAACTATTTGGTGGCGGCAGGACGGCGCATAAAGCGGCTAGTGCAGGTGGCTGCGGAAAGACGCCGCCAGCGAGTGGATGGGCGCCAGGATGTGCGCAGGTGCGCGGCTTAAATGGTATCATCTGTGAAAAATCGGGTCGCGGCAGCGGCTGTGTCGCCTCGCCATCTCCGTCGGCATCGCCACTATTGTAACTATTTGCACCGCTGCCGACACAGCTCGTTTTATTTAAAATTATGCCTACGTTCTAAGCAAAAATAAATTATTAGTTATGTTTGATTGTCAAATAGATTTAAAATGGAAATATTTACCTCTGCATAACCAATGGACTTTAGCTCGGTGCTGGTGCAGGGATACATGTCCAGGAACTTATAGCGATCCACCAGCTGTGCCGTTTCCTTGCCCTCGTACTCTTTTAGCTGCATAATGTATTTAATTTATATTAAAAGGATGTATTTGCAAATAATCACATAATTGTACTGTATCAGATTCGTTATAGATCTGTTTTTAAAATTGTAATAAAATCATATGGGAAATCTAAACTATACTCGTGCTGAGATCGATAGGTTGTTATGAAGTGGGAGATGGTTATTATATTCACATTTTCAAAGACTGCACTACGTCGGCGCTCCACTTTCAGAATACTGGAGAGATCGCCAATATTGGACTCGAACTCAAGGAAGCGATTCCATACTTCCACGCTCTTGTGCGGCGATAGGCCACCAGAACTAAGAACACGCTCGAAGAGCACTCGCGTATTGTTATCCTCATTCAAATGAGAGAGATAATCAATATAGCACATGACATATTCGGGACTGCCGCCGAATCGCTTGAGCCCAAGCTCAAAGATGCGAAATGCAATCTCTTTGTCCTTGGAACAGTAATACTCCATCAATGCCGCCGCCACAAAAATATGATACCGTGAACGCACATCCTCGCGTGCCTTTTTGAAAATGCCACGTGCCGATTTGATGCCCTCAGCGCGACGGGCGAATTTCATATACTGCACATAAACCTGAAAAATAAAGGAACGATCATTATGGGAATACATTTAAAATCTGACTACGATTGCTTACCAGGGTGGGATCAATGTCGGGCAGCGTGAGCAGCTTGTTGTACATGCTGTGGACCTTTTCGTACTTGAGACGGCCCTCCTCGAAGTCCGCGTAGGCGAAATAAAGAAGCGCATTGCGATTCAATACACCATTGATGGAACGCTCCAGAATGTTGGCGCATTCGTCTGCAAAGATTTTCGCCGCTTGCACATCCTGCGTGTGGAGAAAGGCGAGTGTTAACGAATGATGTTAGTTTCAATTAAAGTGGCAAGTATGCTAATTATTTCAGTAATTTTAAGTGGTCGTTGACGGGTCGAGTAAAACGCGTGCGGCCAGGGCCGAAGGCAACGCGGCAAGTTAAGTCATTCTTCTTCTTTTTTATATTATTTTTTGCAGATACCACGTGCCGAGTTACCTAAGGGGCGACACTTCAAAATAGCAACAAGAGACGGAATTTGTGGTTGTTTTTTTGCTGGCATAGATGATTTTCTATTTGCAACAACTGCAGCACAAGTTTGTTAATTTTGGTTTCTTTTGTTTTGTTTTTTATAATTCGACTACGCACGCCTTTCTCGGTGAGAGCGCGCGCACTGGTGTCCAGAAATTGGGATGCCTGATGCCAGACAGCCGGATGATGTGTAAGCACCAGCAAGCACTGCTCTGTGGCAAACATGACGCGGCGTGTGACCAGAGCCGTATCCTCCGTACGCAGTGGATTCGATTTCTCGTAGGTGATGAAACGCTTCCACAGCTCTACTTGTTTGGTCTCCTCTTTGGTCAGCGTCGGCGGCACAGCGGGCAAATTGCGATTTAGGCCCTTTGTATGATACTCCAGCTCCTTGGCCACGCGACGTGCATTCATATAGTCCCTATAAAAAAAAAATAGTAATCAGTACACGATATGTTTTTTGCTTTTGTGTATTAACTAGACCATTTGCAACAAATTCATACTAAGGATAAAATGCAAAAATGAGCATGAGAACTAAATACAATGATACGCACTTGGAACGCTCCAGACTCATTTTTTCCGAGATGATGGGATTGATGTTCTGCTCAAAGGCAATATAATCCTTCCAGAGTTGCTCAATGCCCACAATAGGAGTGATTACCGCTTTTTGATAAACGCGCCGAACGGCGGTTATCTTTTGATTCTCCGCATAATTACCAACTGCCTCAACGCCGCGCAGGAAATAAATGTAGTCCTGCCAAATGCTAAAGGAATGCAAGTCCATGCCAATCTTTTCCAGTGCAAAATCATACGCCTGCGCCATTTTCTCTCTATGCAAATGGAATACAGTAAATCTTAATATGTGAAGTAAATGTAATTAGTCATTGAGTTGCGTACTTATGTGTGCTTAGGCCTGCTTTGGTCTCCTTCACATAGGTTAAATATAGCTTCCACAGGTCAATATTGAGAATTTTGACCAGACAACGCTGAAAAAGCTTCTCAACACGCTCAAAGTAGCGACTTCGCATCTCCATCTCAATGTAGAGCTTCCAGTAGCGGGCCGTTGTGGGAAACACATTCACCAAAGATTCGTAAAGACTACGCACCTCGTGAATGGGTCGCGTTTGTGCCTCACGCAACATCACTGACCACGACTCGATGTCATAGGGACGCAGCTCGACAACCTGTTGGGCGCGCACCAAACGCTCCATACCCCATTCCTGCACATAGCACAAAATGGATAATATTTTAAGCACTTAAAATTTTACTACAACCACTAAGCAGACAACAAAGTAGGGGCGTCAAATCTGTATTCTAACGACATTGACTAGTGGAAACATTCAAACAGCCGCCCACGCACTGCGATATGATCCCGTCGAAACATATCACAAAATTGTTCAACAATCAGACAGCCCCCCACTCTATGAATCTTTATAGATCAGCCAAGCTCAAACACAAAATAACAGGGAGCGAGTATTCGCGCTGCTATTTTCGCACATATAGAACAATTCTTTAAGTACTCGAAAGCATAGTCATAAAGACAAGTAAAGCATTGCCTTGTGTGCGGTGATCGACTAGCTAGCCTGTAAATTTTGCGACGCGCTGGCTTTTTGTGCCGCTACTTTCATGAGCCGAAGCAACCGTGGGTCTCCCAGCTACAGATTTTTGTAATCAACTGTTTGTTGATTTGACGCCTTTATGTGTAGTCTGCTTAGTGCTACTACGCAACTTACTATATCAATTTTAATAAGATCCCGGGCCGATGTCATTGCGCTGGTTGGCGTTGCCAGCACCAAAAGCGATTTATTCATAGATTCGGCCGTTATGGCGTTTTTTGGCACTTGTTAGTGCAGAAATTTTCTCAAATATTAGATCACAAAAACAACCACGAAAATTGGAAATCAATTTAATATTCCATATCTCATTTGGTAGAAAACTATCAAAGTTGTGTACAATATATAAAATGCGGCTTGATAAATAAACAGTGTTGTAAAGCTATTTTCAGAACTGGAACGGATTCACAGTTCATACAAAATTCTGTCAACTATCGATGTACAACTTCAGATTGAGATGTAGAACATGATGAATTTCAAAATTCCATTCAGACAGGAATTATTTAAAAATACAATATTTCTGTGTTTTATACAAATACATTTAAGCATATGTTGATAAATTCATATAAGATAAAAGATGTTACACCGTGCCTATCGGATCATCAATAATCGCGCTGCCTGCTAGCTATCGGCTCAGTTGGGAATCGACCGCGATATTGTTTGGCAAGTTAACAATATTTTGTATTTCTTTTTTTATAAAAATAATGTATACTTCCATCAGCATAGCCCGCTCTCTACTGTACTGGATGTTGTACCGCCTGCGTTTCCCATCTTATTGTAAATTACATGTTTAAATGTATTAGAATAACATTCTCGTACGTTTGATATAAACTTCCTTCATCTCCATTTGTAACATACTAGTATATTAATTCACAATTCCTATTTTTCTCCATACGCAACACTCATAGCTAATAAGTGTATATTTTGAAATTATATTTTATTGGACTCCACTTCACGAGAATCTCCTTCTTTAGCTTTGCATAATTTCTCCTGTTACCGCTGGTTTCCTTTTTTTTTATTTTTTATTTTATTATATATATAAATATTTTTTTTTTTTAAATAAATAAATACGAGGCAAATTTATATTATATATTGCACGTATATAGGCAAATTTAGTGTCCGCTTGCGCATGCGTCCATTTTGCCTTCTATATTTTATTCTTCTTCATCCTAAATCGGTCTATTCGCCGACAATTGCAAAGACCACACAAAAGGTTGTCCAATACTTCGTTCATTGCATTATAAATATCGTTGATATTTATTCGCCAATAGGCTTTATTTCAATTTCAATATGTATAAGCTGTAACTAATACGACAGTATAAAAGTTTATTAAACTAATTCAGATACATTTGAACCCGATTTACTATTGTTATAATATACATAACATATATATATCTATATATATATACAATTATTATTTTCGCGCCACTTCTTTCAAATATATTACAAAATCAGCATATTTGCAAACTACTGTAGTAATACACCAGCTTGTTGCGTTGGCAGTGTGGCGGTAGGAGCAGGCTGACGTTACAAGATATATCGAGTAATGTTACAGATTTATCGATATATATAACCCACAAGTGTATAAATGTACAGCAATACATCTAAAAAAAATATCAAATAACAAAACCAAACGAAACAATCACGCGTGGCAATCAACTGAAACGAAACACATTCAACAGCAGACATATTTAAAATCAACAAAATAATAGATAAAAACGTGAAGTTATCCTAGTATTCTCACATGGAAGCAGGTGATTATAAAAAAAAATGATTGTCACTAATTACAAGTGACAGTTTTAACTGCCAAAAAGGAGAGAGAGAGAGAGTTTGTGCAAAGACACACATACGCACACACTTGAAGGACCAGCTGTTGTGTTAAACAACGACAAAAAGAGGTTAGCATTAGCGGTACATTTAATTGCTTGGTAAGCGATCAATACAGTTAACTTACACTTATTTGTTTTGCCATTGCTTTCGCTGTTGTCTTAACGAATGATTTTTTTAATGTTCCCATTTTTGTATTTTGAACTTTTAATTGAATTTTAATGAATTATTCAATGGTAATGATTGAGCATTGATGTTAAGTCCAATCTGAGTGCGGGCACCGTAATTGTTGTTACTTCTTTATTGGTATAAATAAAGCATATGTTGTTCCTTTTCTTGCCGACAGTACTGTTGCGGTAGCAGTTTATTGACCGTCTAAGTGAAAAAAGAATATTAAGTGCGCACTGTGTACCTGTGCTTGTGAATGCGATTGTGTGTGTGTTTGTGTGATAAGGAATAATAAGTATGTCACACGGACACACACGGTGACAACACACACATGGCGGCTTTGTGTCAAAATGGAGCACAACAACTTTTTGCTGATTGTGATTGCATACTAAGCGGTATGTGCGAGTGTGTGTTTGCGCGTGTATCCGTGTGAAAGGGAAAACTTACGTATGCACATTCACATACATTTGTGTCAGTGTCATTTTTTTAGACACGTTCATACTTACCCATTTTTTTATTCCTCTCGCTCTCGCTCTCTTTTTCTGACCTAGTGCCACCTTCTTTCAGGCACTGACAACTTTCAAAAGTTTTAATAGCACATACAATTTTAAAGCATTAAGTGACCTCCGGTGCAGGTGTGTCATACTTGCCATACTAAATTTCTTGCCTACATTCAGGCGCACACATACATGTGCACACACACACATGCATTTTTGCACGTTGGTTTTTATGTGTGGTAGGCATACCCCATATCTGTGTCATTTTACTCTTTGCTAGCATATAAGCTGCAATTAGTTGTAACTGTAACACACGCATTTCAATGTAAATGCTCACATACACACACGTACACATACATACGCATACAGTGATCTGAAATTGTTTAAAGCTCTTCGTTTTTAGACCTTCTTCTGATTAAGCAATAATTTAAATTTCAATATTTTTTATTAATCTATACAAGAAGAAGTGTAAATTACTTAAATGTTTTTAAAATACGATTACGGCGCTTTGAGATTAAAAATGTCCTGATTTTTCCTTATGTCTATAATTTTAATAAATATAATTTTCGATGAATTATGAATGTTAATTATACTGGTTTTGGGAAATCGCATTCAGTTTTGAATGTGTCCAATTATTTATATAATACGGCGCTGATTGGGGTGATGACGGGGGGAATACACCTGGCTCGTTCGCTGATTGATTATTAAATCGCCCCCAGAACTTGCAAACGACAGTTCAAAAATAGAACTGTCACAGTGCCACACAGGTAGCTGCTGTAATGTTTCTGTTTTATTTGCAAATTTTTGGCCTTTGTTGCGAGTAAGTTTGGCTCAGGTGCAACTGTAGAAATCGCATCGCATGTCTTCACATCATCAAACTTTCATATTAATCATTCAATTGCATTAGTTGGACGACGACGACATTTGTCCATAAAGTGACAGCATATCAATATATATTTGTGTAGACTCTCAAATGTGTGTCATTTGCTCAACAACAGTGATAAAAAGTCTTTTGTATGAGGCTCTCGATGTTAATACATTTGAATAAATAAACTAAAAGGTAACAAAAGAAATCATTTGTTGTATAAGTCATTTTGATACGCGCCAATATATTGCTGAATTAATTTAATTTTTTTTAATGTTTGAATCTAGTGATTTTTATAGAGCTATTTAATGGTCACAGTGAAATTTTGTTAATGTTTTTGTGGGCTGCAGAAATAAAAAAAAAATTTTTAAAACCAATATTAATCTATTCCAATAGCTTAATGAAGTCGCAAGGCAAATTGTACAGCTCTCTATCCAAGTTCTATGTTCATATGTATATGTATATATGTGTGTCATAAATTGTTTGCTTTTTTTTATTGTATTAAAGACTTTGTTCGAAATGCTTGAAAAAATGAACTTTTGTTCGATGCGAATCAGGTCCATCGATCAATTAAGACGAGGCCAATTGACTAAACGGTCGAGATCTCTGAATGTTCGTCGAATGATCTGAATATACATACATATACACATATGTTGGTATGAGTGGCATATTGCTTTCTTATAGCGCAACTGAAGTACGAGACGACCAAACAATAATATTTATTTTTATAGTAGTTATTCGTTGACAATATTTGTTTTGCATTTGAATAACATTATTTGGCTTATTATTGCTGACGCGCCGAGAAGCAACATGCAAATGGGCCGAAAGAGTTGCAGAGACGGGACCTGAATGGAAAGGCAGTGTTTGTTTGAGGTATGGAGGATGTACCAGTTACAATAGTTAACGACATGAAAACGACTAATTTGACTATTGGCAAAGGCAGAGTGGAGGACTCCCTAAACAACTGTTCATTTCTATACCCTGTACACATTGACATGAATAAAGGGATATGTTTAGTTGTTTACAATTGCGTAGCAAACACTCATATATTTAAACTACAGTTTTGGTACAACAATTTCAGATACTTGAATTGAACAGAAGAAAGCTACTTCAATGAGTATCTGCTAGTCAGACACTCACAATTAAGGTGACTCTTGCAGGAATTCGACTCCTCTAACAAATCGCTGTGTGACGTGATAACAAATAACCGCAAGTTGTTGCCAGACAAAAATTCAGATTTTGTATTGTGCTGTATCCAATCAATGTACAAATGTTTGTACATAATTTCAAAACTCCCTCTGCCTATCTCTATCTCTCTCTCTCTTTCTCTCTGTGTCTCTGTCTATGTCTGTCTATGAGGCCCTAGAGGCTTGTATGATTCTATAGAATATAACACATCAATGTCAAGTCTGTAGTTTGCTTTGTTGCCTGAGCCCAAACAGTTTAGTTGTGCAGTTGTCGTTAGGCTTAAAGTTTAAATATTTTGCATATATACAAGTATTATATTTATATATATATATATATATATATATATATATATATATATATGTCCGATCTAAGTGTTGTAGGACAACCGATGCGTGTTGGTGATAAGTTTAAACCGCGCCTCAGCGTGCGACGCATCTACAACATGAAGTGCTTTCGCCCGGAGCGGTACCAGCATGAGGTCGCTAATAATTATCGTGACTTTAAGCTACAACAATCCTCACTGCATCTGAGCCGTCGTTACCCTCAAGGACATTCGCGTCACAATTTCCACCGTCGCCACCAAAGTAGTCGCCATCGTCCCATATCTCCAAGGTACCCATTAGCCTCCAGTGTCCAACAACGTTGTGAGCTTCCGACATATGTGCACTACTTTCCCAGGTATATTCAATAATGCCAACGCTATAATCGCTGCTATCAATCGCCTGGTAATAATTTATAACGAACTCGAAGATGCCATAATGCACTTGTGTGGCGATTTTTAGATTTAGTCCATGAGTTTTTATCCATATATAGAATTGCTTCAAATCCCTTTTGCCAAACTTAAAATATAATAATGAAAATATTGTATACATTAGAAACTTTCTTCTTATTGAGCGATCACTCTTCAGTCATAATATTAACTAAAATGGGTGTGTGTATTTGTTTGGATGGGAGTGTGGCGGTGGGTGCCGTAAATATGTAGGTTACAGAGGTCCCTACCTCAGAACTTGTGCTATCATTGGCCAGCGGCAATGTGAAATAATTGACATGAAATTTTGTGTCCATCTTCACCTTGGATTTCCAGGCCTTTGCCGCGCGCACAACCCTTGGCACAACTGTAGCCAGTGACATTAATTTGATAAGCTGTACTGTGCTGTGGGTTTATCCATTTTTTAATTAAATGCACAAAGTGCAAGAGGAAATATCCCTTAATAGAGCGTCAAGTCAAATGCATTTGGATTCATGAAATATACATATACAAGTAATTAACTGAACTCTACATTTTTTTTATAGTGTGTGTGCTTTTCTTTTTGTAAATTGTTGTTTGACCATTGGCGAGGTACAACCCCACCTATTTGATATATCTCACTCTCATTCTTTTCTCTTTTCTGTATTTTTTATACTATTTAATTTGTTGTTATGTCGGTGCATGTGTGTGTATGTTGGTTGTATGTGAATAAATTTAAGGTGCTTGCTTGTTTGTGTTTGTTTGTGGCATTGTTATAATTAATGTTTACCTTCTTTCCGGCCTCGCTTTTTATGTTTGGAGCTAATTACAGATTCGGCGATACAATAACAGCAATTACATACAACGATACATTGCGTCGCATCCAAAGCGCCAAAAACTGCGACCAACTGAAGGCGCTCGTTCAGCGCCAGTTAAACTGACACAGGGGCGCCAACAACCATTTAGCAATTAGTCAAGTGGCACCAATAGAAACAACTACTAGAAAGAGCGCGAGGACGCGTTACGATGACGTCCATAACACCAACAACAACAATGCAAACACAAACAAATCGTCAGAACGCCGCAGCAGGAATTATGGTCAGCGTGTGCTAAATATTAATACGACAAAGGTGGAAAACCTAGCAAAGCGCCGCATCGACCTATACGCGTACTTGCAATTGGCCTGCGGCTACTACGAACGGGGGTTGCATGCCAATATAAAGTACCTGCAATCGATAGGCCAGCGTAATGCAATAAAGCAACAGCAGCAGCAACAGCAGAAACATAACCAACAGCAAAAGCAGCGCCGTTATTCATTAGAATCCTGGCCGCAGCAGCAAGTAGCTGATGATCATTTGCGGCAACGAAAGTTGGGCACATTTTTAAGCGAATTACAACGTTGCCAGACGGCGCACGAAAACATCAATGGTAACGCTAGAACAGATGCTATACGCGTACACATAACACCGGCAAGGGACAGCATGTGCGATTATGCAAACAGGCGTAACAACGTTAACAATATTAATCATATTAATAATATCAGCAGCAGCAGTACCAGCGCCTTTACAGAAGTACCCGATCAACACCAGCAGCAGCGCAAGCTTTATGAAATAATCGATAACTTGAGTCAATTGCGCCTGTGCGATAGCAGACTACCGCTCATTACGCTCACCGATTATACACAACAGGTGGCCCTGTATGGCGCCAATTTTGATATTGCTGGCAATTGTCAAATGCAAATACCCAACGAAGCCAGACCACCAACATAATACAACTGAAATACTCCTACAACAATAAAAGTAGCAAACAGCCAGCGCAATCAATTGCCAGCGAGAACAAACAAACAAAATAGCACAGCACAGAACTGAACAAAGCAAAAGCGCCGCACGTCATCGGAAATCGTTTTTATATGCAAACGACAAACAACGACCAAAGCAGAATCAGCAACAACAATATAACAACAAAAGCAGGCTACAGCTAATAACGGGCTAGAACACAAAGATAAAACGGATTTTGAGCCAAACTATTGCGTATTTGGCGTCGCGTTCGAACAATGGTTGCGGCTGCTGCCGACGTACAAGTTACAGCAACAACAGCAGCGACGTTAGCAGCGACAGCGGCAACGACAACTTTAACAAGCGGCAGCATTCAATTAGTAGCATTAACGGCCGCCAGTGCCAGCGAATCGCAAGCATCGACATCTAGTCCAAACAAAAATAATAACAACAGCAACACCAGCAGCAACAGTTTCATTAGCAGCAGCATCAGCAATCATATTGATAAGCAAGACTGCATCAGTAACACGAGCAGCAACAGGAAAAACAACAACAACATGTCAGATGTAACCATCGAAGTAGCAGGTGCCGACAATGCAACAGCAGCAGCAACAACAACAACTGTACCAACAGCCACTGATGTAGTAACGACAACAACAGCATCTGCAGCGGCAGAAACAACCCCAGGGCTGTTAGTTCCTGCGGTGCCAACAAAAAGTGCTGTTAGTCAGCGAAATGTGGACATAAAAATTGAAAAGACCAGTAACATGGAGGCTGTGACCAAGCAGTTGACCAAAAAGGTGCTTAAGCTCGATTTAAGCGCCAAGAAGTTGGACGAGTATTCGCAAAAGTCGCCAAAGTCACCCATAGCAGGTGGGTGTCATAAGAAAAATTATAAATAATCTCAAATTTATATACATTTAGATTAAAGGCTCTTTACTGCAATAGGCTATGCATTTTTATCACATTTTTTTTATATTTTTATTTTTACGAAATAGTTTTCTGTAAAATTTATCTTTGCTGTAGTTGATTTTAATATTCATTAAAATTTTAAATTATTATTAATTTTGCGTGCCTTAAGATCTCAAATGTCATTTTGATTCAATTAAATTTAGCATGAAATTCGACACAGAGAGAGGCAAAAGCTTAATTGATATTTTATTTCTATGTGACCACAAAAGACGCATACGGAACTCTATCTAAGAAACGATCGTAAACAGAAGTCTCGATTGTGTTTATGAGGCTGACGCTGATTGCATCACAACATTCAGGAACATATAGTCTGGGCTCCGCATTGTCCATTAAGAATTCTTAAAATGGGTATAGTGTGCGATCTTCTGAAGTGAAATGTTCACCCGAATATATTGTCAAGTTTATTTGAATTATTTAACGACCATTTTCTGGAAATCAGAAAAAACCATAACTCGATATTAAATTTTAACCCACGGTTTTGATAGAATGTGCCTTTAACTAAACCCTTTTAACTTTTTTAATATGACAGTCGATCCAAATTTATAGTTTTCTGTGCATACATTTTCTTGACTGTTGTTGGCGTATCTTTAAAAAATCTAGCTATTTTAGGTACTTTAAATCTGACTGCAGGGTGTATGGCAGTCGAGCACCTTCTTGATCGATAGCAATTACGTTCGATTTGCCTTATCACCGCATGTGTGTCTTGTTTGTTTCATTTTTGAATATATTTTTTATTGTGCATTTATTAATTGTGTATTTAAATTCGCAGCACGTCTATCGCATCAAACATCATTGACGTCATCGGTGGATGTTGAAGATCGCAAGACTTTACGAGAGGCCTTATATCAGGGTATATTTCATCGTCATCGCCGCACCATTTTCGCCGTGGGTAGTTTTCTCCGCATGCTCCGCAGTCGCAATTCCCAATATAACACCATACGCAGCTCCTCGGAGGGCGAGGATATCGATGAGGTTAGATAAGAATAGAATACATTTATGATTTAGATGCTTTCTATAAATGTGCTAGAGAGATAACACAACACAAAACAACATAGCATTACGAATATTCTCTATGACTAAAAAACAAAAACAACAAAAGTTTGGATATATTTTCAGGCTACTTTTTTTTAATTACATAGCCTTTTGTTGTGGTTTTCCCATACATATATAAATATTTTTGTAGTTGTTCTGTTTGGTATAATTTGAGGGAAAGTGTGGGCAGACTGATCCATTAATAAAACAGGCCATATGTTGTTTTTTTTAAGCATTCCCTTAGAATTTGTGGTATAACACATTGTAAGGATCTTTAAAATCATATGTATATGTATTGGTATTTATCATCTGTGGCTCTGTTGAAAATTTAAACACACACAAGTACATAGATACATACAATTTCATTTATTGTCATGTTAAGCTGTCGTATAAACTTAACATTATATACTGAGATATTAAAAAGAAATTAAATGAATGTCGAACTTTTTCAATTATAAATAAGGAATCTATATCGAAAGGATTCTCGTTGAATTTATTTTGAGCTCGATTGCATTTGAATTCCAAATAACGAAGGTAACCTAAAAGCCCCAAAATAAGCAACCATAAGACTAGTCACAATGTTGTTTTTAGCATTTAGTAAAGTAAAATATCATCAAATATACCGAGAAAAATTGAGAAATCGCTAAAGATATATTAAGTTGCACTAAAACTTAATCCAACTGTTTAATTGATCATATTTATTTGTATTCCACCCAACAATGCATTCAAACAAAAGAGCCTCTATCAGTTTATACATTCTACACAAATTCCCTCCCTCTTCCTATCTTTCTCTCTCTCTCTCTCTCTCTCTCTCTCTCTCTCTCCCTCTCTCTTACTCTCACTCTCACTCTCAACCCTCATCTTCTACTACTCCCCCTCCACACTGTGCTGGCAAATCGCCTGATCTATATACAAAAAAAAAACAAAAGAGAAATTATAATAAAAGTAACCCTAGTGTTAAATGCCTTTTTTTTTAAATAAGTTAATTGTGAACTGAAGCTTAATAAAGCATGAATTTCTCTGTACTATTCGTGTAGTACTCTAAAACTGTTTAACTATAAATATGTATAAACTGAAATCTATATAAATTCGCTGAACATCGATCGAGGTTCCTAAATAACACCTTTGAAGAGAGTTTTATCAGAAAACAAGAAAGAAAAGAAAACCGAAACCGAAACCCATATCTATAAGTAGGTTTGGCATCATGTCCGTCTGTTCTTGTCGATATATACATATGTTAATAGTAACAATTGTTATAAGAAATATATCTTGAAATTGAATAATCTCATTCATTTTTCGATCTTATAATAATTGTTTTGCGACTATACTGATCAAGTACATTTAACATATTTGCTAATTACATTTAACACTTATTATGTACAAATTTAATCAATCAATAGCTTAACAGGAACTCAGCTATCAGTTAAGCTTTACTAAATATATATAATTCCTTGGAGTCTCAACAATTATATCGACAGCTGTCTTTACAGATTACTATTTCTTATAGCTGTCATAGAAAGTCAACGGAAAATATGTTTAGATTTTACGAATATCTTGACCAACCTTATGCCTTATACAATATGACCAACTTTTATTATATCTACTATAAGATCGATCGAATTATTTATTTTTTTTTATAGATTTCTTGAAGAAAATCATCAAGCAAGAATTTTACTATGCCTTTTACAATTTATACAAAAGTGATCCAAACATGATTCGGACATCTATAATTATTGTGCTAGTAATCTGCAAGTGTATCAAAACTTCGGCATGCCGGTTTTAGCTTTTCATTTCTTTTGTTTTTCCAGTTTTCTTTTTTCTTTTGGTATGCTTAAAGTCGGTTTTCATTCCAAAGGGAACAAAAATCTTGTAAAATGTAACTTTTTGTAATTCAACAATTTGATATACACTCAATAAGCGCGAATTATATATATATATATATATATATATATATATTACACATATGTATAAAAAGCCTAGTTATAATAAAAACACAGAAACTAATGTATTCCTCTTGATTTTGAAAAAACACGCTATATATTGTACACTTATGTATATATATATATATATATATTTAGATATGTGTTCTACAACATTTTTGTTTAGTGCTAGAGAAATAATATTTAAAGATTTTGTACAGCGAAATACCCAAACTGTTTGTATGTATACCCTATAAGTATGGGCTAAAAAACAATATATCAAAAAAGAGAAGACAACACGTTCATGACACAAAAATTAAAAATGTTGAAAATTGTTTGGTAGTTAAATTTAATATGCTACATATAATATATGTATTTAATTATTACTAAATGCATACATATTGATTATTGAAACATTTTTTTAATTTTTTTTATATTTAAATAAAAACATATATAATTTCAATTTAATGCACATTGTTGAGAAGGCTTTTTAAACTTTTTGCAGTTTCTCAAGGCGCGTAATATTTTTAAATTCCCTCATCTCTTTGGTCGATAAGGCAACACCACACCAACAAAATATTGAATTAATTGAGAGCTCCTTTAAATGAAATTTGATTTTAAAGTTGTATAATATATATATATAAATGTATATATATCTATATATTTTTTTGTTATAACTGAAACATAATAAATTATTAAATCAAGTAAATAACCTTGGCGGGCTCCACCAATTCGCATTTGGCAGCGTAATAATTGGCCATGCCACTGGGGCTCCAACGAAGCCAGCATTGCTCACTTGGCTTAGACCACTCAGGAACTGTGGAATTGTATAAAAAGTTAATTTAATTACCTCTGTCATATAACCAAACAATGTTATTGTTATGGAGAGCCTTTATGCCCTAGGAGTTTAAAACGTGTTTTCTGGTTAAGTCGACATAATAAACGATGATGTGATTTTCCATCTATTCTATCTCATTATCACTAAATTGGCAGAGTTCGCTACTGACTATAGCGTAGATATGTGTCTTGTCATGAGATTGGTAAGTATTCTAAGAGTTTGCTTACCATATAATAATGTAAGAAAAAAAGAAACTAATATTGCGTGAATTTCAAATAAATATTTTCTTAACACCGATAATTAGCTGACATATGTATAGGTGCCACTAAAAAATGTTCAGTTTAGGAGTATTTAACGAGTTGATTAAATCTGACTAACAAATTAAGTTAATTTCACAATAGCTGTTAACTATTCCAGGAGCATGGGGCAAAAACTTACTGTAATTGGAGCACTCACCTGCTGCGGACTGGAGGAAACAACATAGCTGCCTTCATCGACGGCCTTCTGTATGGAGGCACGTATTTTGGCTGCCTCTTGAAGATTTTGTGATGTCACACTGACCTTGGCCGCCTGAGACGATGGTACGAAATCGGGTCGCGTTAGCCAGGTTGGCTGCACCACCTGCCGACTTGGCCTAGAAGGAGAAGGTGCGGCCGCAACACAGGAGAAGAAGCTCATGCTAATGCAGAGGCAGAAAGAGATGTGGATGGTTGAACGCTTAAACATGTTGTGTGACGCACTCAACGACTGTTTGTAAAAATAAGTGCAATGCTGAAGAGAAACAAATTCATGCGAATTTTTATGGGGAAATAGAATAGTAATTCTTGCGTTTTATTATAATCTTGGCTGTTAATAGCACGCCGAAACGTGCTCCAAGTGTGACAAGACACACATTGGGGTATCGGAATACGATGATTAGGGGTAACACAATAACTTTGACATGTGTATCATTTTTACTTTACAATATAAGATAAGCTAGTTTTGTATATGTGTGTATGTGCACGACAGCAGAGAGGCATGTGAGTGTTTATGTGTGTGTGTGTGTGTGCGGGTGTGTTTAGCTACTCGCATCAGTTGTGTGCATTGTTAATTGTTTGTTCGTCGTGCGAATCAATTGGTTCCTCTTTGATATGCACATCATCATCCTCCTGATCCTCTTTGCTATTTTCGTGCAGCAGAACATATTCTCGAGAACTGAAGCCAAACTTGATGACATCCCTCTCCATGAGCTCAAAGTATTTCCGCCCATCGATCTTTTTGTTATTGAGAAACGTGCCATTTGCCGATTCCAAGTCGATAAGATATAGACGCACACGCTTTCCATGACTACCATCATCTCGTTCGAATGGTACAAGCCGATATTGGAACGCTGCATGCTGTTTGGAGCAGCTGGGATGATCAACCGCCAGATCGACCACTTTGCGATCGCGTCCAACCAGAAAACAACTTTGCCTATGAATGTGGAGTGTTGGCAGCGCCGTCTCCCCCTTGAAAGGATACAGACGCCAGCGACGCTTCGGTTTGCGCGCCTCTGGTGGCTCCGAATATTTGACGACAACGCCATTCACTTTATTCGTATCTTCGGTGAGGGCACCACTTAACCCAAAATTCGGTTTCTCCTTCTCCATGTGCTCTGCATCATCATTGGAAGTCTGCGATTTATCTTTATCTCGTGGTTTACCCCATTCAAACTGCTCGTCATCGTCACGATTTCGATTGTCGTTTCCTCGTTGATGCTGCTGACGACGTGCTCCTCCTCCTTCACCACCACCACCAACTCCTCTAAAGGAACGCTCACCCCGTGGGCTGCGACTACGACTGTAAAAAGTATAACTGTTAATTGTAAGTATATTAAATATATGCCCCATCATGGGTAGAGTGTTACTCACCGGGGTTTCTCAGGCGGGCGTCGCTGTCGATCTCTCCCTCGACGCTCGTTGCTGCGAGGACGCTCTTGTTCTGAACGTCGATCTGAATCGCGACGTTGTTGCTGTCGTTCCCTATCCTTGTCTCTGTCCCTCCCTAGGTGGCGTTCCCGTTCTCGGCTGCGCGTTTGATTTGTATATTTCCTACCGGCAGTGTGTCGCTGATATGCAGCGCTGCGTTCGGGGCTATCCCATTTGGAGCGTTGTTCCTGCACTTTGTTATCGAGTGTTTGAGGCTCATGTTTCATTTGTTTTTGTTCTAATTTTATTGCATTCGATTTGTTTTTGAAGCGTTTGACGTCCTCCGAGGTTTTTGAAGCATCACCGCTGCTGCTACTGCGTCTATTACTACTGCTGATTTTGCTGCTGCTGTTGCTGGAAGAGGTGCTCGATGTGGAAGAACTGTAGCGTGTTGCTTTTCGTTTACGCGTTGTCTTGCTGTTCGTACGATTTGTTCCCTTCGCATTTGCATTGTCACTGCTGTGGTCCGGCGATCCATTTTCGCTTCGCGCAGCATAACCCCAACTGCGCGCTTTGGCAGTTTTCATGATATTTCCCTTAGAACAATTATCAAAGTGCTATTTGATTAACCAAAAAATAAAAAAAAACCAATAGCTTTGAAGAAATGCTAGTGGTGATTTTTTGCTTATGTGCGGCTTTGGCTTGAACAGCTGCTAGCTCTTGTACTGTTGTATTTACGTACTTATCGATATGCTGTTTTTAACCAACGTCCAACTTTTTTGAGTGAAACAAGCGTACTAAGTGCGTACAATTACGACAGGTATGTAGGGTGACCACATTTACTGTAAAAGGAAAAACATAAGTAGCAGGCAAAAGATTTAGAATAAAAATAAATTACCACTTCCTATCAAGAGTTTTTAATGTTACGTTGAATATGTGTAACAGCTCTAGTTTTTTTTTACGATTGCCAAAATTGACCTGTGCGGCCCATTGTTCTTAAATTGGAGTTGACGATTAATCTACTCTATGCTCCCGGTGATTCTCCCCCATATCTAACTTAATCACACTTATTAATGCTGCTTTATAACTAATTATCAGGCATTGTTTACTAAAAGTGTGAAATGAAAAAAACTTCCGCTATAATTATAAAACGCCAATTCAAATTTTAATTAAGAGTCTTATCAAATTAAAGAAATTAAGCGACTGCAATGAAAAATCTTTTTTGAGCACCCTCAATCCTTAACCTACCCTGTTAGAGCTATAATATAAGTATGCCGGGGGTTTTAATGCCGAATGTTACCTAGGCTTGTCAAAATCCGGATGATGGATGATTATGTATAAGCAATGTGGCATTATAAATTTTATATTTTTAAATTTAATTATGTATACGATTTCCACTCAAACTGGGTACATTTTTCTTTGTTTACACTTTTTAATTAAGTTACTTTCAATGATTGAAACTTCTTATCGATGTTTTAGTGTCGCAATACTATCGCTTAAAAAGCATCTATCTCTCAAGCGATTAATCGACATGCTTAGCTTATCGCGCCAAGCTCCTCACAAAGTCCGTGCCCGTGTTGCCGCTGCAGTTGCGTTTGACAACCATTTAATTTTGAGCAGAGTTTGCGAATTTAATTTTTATGTTTTTTTTGTAATTGCGTGTAGTGTGTCTGTGTCGACGACATGATGATATTATTGAAATAGACACCAATAATAAAATAGCGCAGGACAAACAAAAATCAAAAAATTTTAAACAAAATTTTAAGCTGCAATTAAACGGGATTTTCGGCATTCACAATGACACCATTTGATGATTTTGTTTATTTAATTAATCATGTGCTGCTTGGCGAAGAGCCGGTAATGATGAACAACGACAACAATAATATTACATTATTATAATAACATTAATATTATTAATATTAATAAGACAGTTGGCAACAGCATTAAAAACAACAATAACAACTACCACACACAGACATTGATTTAATTCTTTTTCTCTCATTCAGACCATTGAGGATTTCATACTGCTTGTGGGCACACTGGTGGCCTTCATAGCGTTCATACTCTGGTGCTGTTTTCCCATACAGCCAAAGGTATGTACAAATACAAGCACACGCAAAAACTGACCCACACACACCCACATACACACACACACCCACACCCACACACGCATAGAAACATGTATGTATGCATTTTGTATGCATTCGCAGACCAGATATTAATTTCAAATTCGATTTTGCGCAGGAGGCCGGACAGCATCGTCAATTTACATGTAGGATAATTACGAGTCATATTAAGGCATTTGATAAGGCCACCAATACGGAGAACAATACCGGAGCATCATCATCGACGACGGCTTCGTCGACGGCCACTGCCAGCAACATTGACAAAAATATAGGCCAGAACATCGGCAACTTGGGTAACATTAGAAACTTGGGCAATTTAACGGGCCACATCAGCAACAAATATAATAATAACCACAATCTCAACAACAAAAACTTGGGCAACATTGGCAGCGCCTTCATCTTTAGAGGCGTCTCCAATTTGAGCGGCAATTCGCAATACAACAGCGGCGGCACCTACAGCAAAAGTGGCACTGTTGCCATGCACAATTATTACGTTAAGAGCGGCCATCATTGCTGCACCTAAACTCTTAGCCAGGCCCAAGGCATTCACTCACTTTAACTGGCTTAACAGCTTTGACGACCAAGTCAACAACAAATCCTTTCTAAACTGTTTGTAGTTCTTTAACTTACAAAACAAATGACATTTTAGATGTTTGATGTCTCGTTCACGTTCTCTAAATGTCTCATAATAAATGTGCCAATTGGTTGTTCAATAGCTAACATTTCACTCTCTTAACTCATCCTTGTAATTTGCAAGAAAATTTTGAATTGTAATTGCTCAGACTGATTTGTATCATGTGAAATGGGCATTTTTAATGCACTTTTCTATGATAGATAAGACGAAAAGACGTAAAAATATGCGGATAGAGGATGGCGCAAGTTTTTAAAACTTCTCATTATTTGTAGTACGTATGAAAAGTATTGCTTTCAAATACCAAAATTATAATACTTAAACAAAATACCGCAAAAAACAAAGCAACTAATTATAAGTATTTATTATGATAATTGCATATATATACGCATGTTAATATGACTACATCCGCTTACAATCCTCCAACACATTTGCCCGCATATAGAGCAAAAATAAAAAAAAAATCTAATAATAACTTAAGCAAACTCGAAAAACAATTAAAAAGCCGTTCGCTTTATTAAGTACAGGTCACATTTTAAGTACATAAAAAAGCGTGCGGTTTCTACAGGGAGTTTGTGTCTGTGTTGTATCTATAAGATATAAGATATTATATCCACATCAATTAGCCATGTTCTTAGTGATATGTTTTCCCCACTCAAATTGTTTTTTACTTAATTTCTTTAAGTGTATGTATAAGACACATATATATGTATTATGTCTGATCTCATTTTTCAACTTATTAATGTGATGAAAACTTAAAGAATTTCTTCAGTTCGAAGGGTAATTAAACGAGAAAAATCCGTTTTAAAAAAATCACAAATAACAATGTTTCGATTAATCGGTGGTGCTTTGATTATAGTTTTGGTTGACATCGTATGTGCTCTGTGTAAACTAATCAGCAAATCACATATTGTGCAAATGTATATATTTACGAAGTAGCAAGAATAATTCCATCTATTTGAGAAGACAGAGATCACAACTGATAGCAGACAGAGCTGAAGCAAAATCTAATGAGAACAATATGACCTGTTTATAGTAGGATTCATTGTTGTTTTTGTATTTTCCCGATGTTTAAACTGAAATAAATAAATCGATTGTAGTTGCGTCCAAAGGAGAGCTTTGAAATAAGATTTAAGAATATTTACCTTGTACCCAAGTGATTATGTTTTTTAGATTGTTTTTTGCTATCAGATCTAAATGGTTGAAAATCGCTATTGTCAATGTTTCAATGCACAAAGAATTCGGTAACAATATAGTCTACACATTGTTATGGAATATCAATAGTGTTAATGCACGGGTAGATTCAATCAATATTTATTGTCTAGCCAACGGCTATAAATATTACAGGGCACTTACATAGATATATAGATTTAGGTGGTAAATATATTTGACATATATATTACGTTTCTATGTGATAACTCGATTTAAGTTCTTAGCTTTGTTGTTGCTACTTTTTTTTACATTTAATAAGTGTAAAACAGGATATGATTTGTAACAATTGATTATTTGTACCTAACAGTAGACAGTCTTCCGGAGAAGCTAAGCTAGTAAAACAGCTAAGCACAAAAAAAACACCGGAAACCATATTGTATAATACTACTTAGTTAAAGATCTTTTTTAAAAAAAAATAATTTTTTTTTTCTATAGGAACTCTTACCCCGTGGATTGCGACTTACAGGCGCGACCTCAAAAAAGTATAAATAATAATTACTTATATTGAAATTTATTAAATATATTCCCCCATTATGGGTAGAGTGTTACTCACCGGGGTTTCTCAGGCGGTCGCCGTTGGCAATCTCTCCCTCGACGCTCGTTGATGCGAGGACGTTGTTGTTCTGAGCGTTGATCCCAATCGCGACGTTGTTGCTACCGTTCTCTATCCCTATCTGTGCCCCTCTCAAGGTGGCATTCCCGTTCTCGGCTGCGCGTTTGATTTGTATATTTACCACCGGCTGTGTGCCGCTGATATGAAGCATGTTATCGAGTGTGCCTGAAGCTCAGGCTTAATTTGCTTTCTTATTATTTTATTGGATTCGATTTGTTTTCGAGGCGTTTGGTGCCCTCAAGGATTTTAGAGCACCGCTGCTGGTACTACGGCGATTACTAATGCTGATTTGGTGCTGCTGCTGCTGGAAAAGATGCTCGATGTTATTGGTGATTTTTTGCTACTTGTGATCTTTTGCTTATTTGCGGCTTTGGCTTAAACAGCTGCTAGTTCTAGCATTGTTGTATTAAAGAACTTATCGATTTTCTGTTTTCAACCAACTTCCAACTTTTTTGGGTAAAACAAGCCTTCTCGTGCATACCACATGTATAGGTGACCACATTAACTATATATATAAATTGTGGGTTTCTGCACTGCGGCCTATTTTGTATTGTGCCATCTGAGCTCATAGCTTCTCCATCAACCCCAGTTCCTGCACGAATGGCAGAATCTTTGTTGGGTTGAGAGTTCCTATGTCATTGACACTCATAACATGCATTCTTAGGATGCTGCATCTAATCCTGGATAAGGCGATTCATTCTGTTAGAATGTAAGTTGAGGACTCCTCGTCACCTTACAAAACCTACACTGTTTGCTGGTGTCTCTTTCCATCTCCATTGTTTCCTTTGACTTTCTTCGTTACTGAGTTGTAGCCGTATTGTTGGAAACATTGGCTTTATCACTTCCCGTAGAAGGTATAGACTCCAAAACAGAAGTCAACCTACACAGCACTACATAAAGATCTAATTGCACACACGTACTCGTTACTTCGCCAGTGCGGATTTTATAGGCCCATTGTTCTTAAATTGAAGTTGACGATTAATCTACTCTATGATCCCGGCGATTCTCCCCCATATCTAACTTATTCACACTTATTAATGCTGCTTTATAACTATTTATCAGGCATTTTTTTTAAAGTATGAAATGAAAAAACCTTCCGCTATAAATATCAAACGGCAATTCAAATTTGTATTAAGGAGCTTTTCAAATTAAAAATAAACAAACGACTGCAATGAAATGTCCTTTTTGAGCACCCTCAATCCCTAGCCTACAATATTAGTTCTATTATATAAGTATTCGGTGATACAGAATGTTTCCTAGGCTTATCAAAATCCGGATGCTGAATTTTAATTTAAATGTAATTTTATAAATTTAAAAGTTTAAATTAAAAAATGGAATAAATAGTGAATATCAATGTATATCTAAAAACTAATTAACATTTAAATTACACACAATCATCTACATTTATTTAGGTGCTAGTGCTCATTATTTACATATATCTGTTTGGGTGTATATGGGCGTTTCGCCTAAATAATGTGGCATTAAAAATTAAAATTTTTGAATTCAAATATGTAAACGAATTGCATTCGTTTATACAATTTCGTTATTTTTAATACACGCAGATCACGAATATTCCATCTAATTGACAGCACAGAGACTTGATATCCATTCAAACTGATAGCAGACAGAGAAAAAGCAAAATCGAATCACAATATGATCTGCTTATAATAGGATTCATTGTTGTTGTTATGTGAAATAAATAAATCGATTTAAAAGAATACCATGTACTCAAGTGATTAACAAAAATGTTTTTTTTTTTTGTTTTTTAGATTGTATTTATTTTTTACTATCAAAACAAAATGGTTAAAAATCACAATTGTAATTATGTGTCGTTATATGTATTTATAAATTGATAGCAAACCTGTATTAATACACAATGCAATCGGTAACAATATATTGTACACATTTTAATGGAATATCAATAACATTAAATCAATATTTATTGTTCATTTTTTAGAAAAGCCTAGCCAATGGCTATAAATATCGCAGGACACTTACATAGATATATAAATATATATATAGACATATAGGTGGTAAATATATATTTTACATATATATTTGGTTTCTATGCGGTAACTCGATTTAAGTTCTTAGTTTTAAAGTCTTCATCTAGATGTTTGCGCTTTGGTATCAGTTGACGTAAGCAAAGCATTTACCATAGGTTTGTTATTGCTTCTTTTTTTTACATTTAAAAAGTGTAAAACAGGATATGATTTGTAAGAATTGATTATTTATACCTAACAGTAGACAGTCTTACGGAGTACTTAATAAACATAATAAAACATAACAAAAAACCAGAAACCAGACCTTATAATACTACTTGGTTAAGGAATTTGTTGAAAAAAAAATGAATAATCGCTACTTTAAAATATATATATATATAAATATTAATGATCTAGTTGGACCAAATAACATCTCAGGTGTGTAGAAATTTTAAAAACGAATTTACCTTCAAGATTTATGTACAGAAAATGTAGAACAAAGAACATAACATAATCGGTACCACACAGCGATCTGGTGCCAGCCAGAAGCTGAAAGGCATACAAATTGAGCTCGATAATAGATTAACGACTAACGATTAACGAATTACAAACTGAAAAAACAACTGCATCGGGAAGTCGTGTGCTACTGTGACTAGCTGCATGCCAATGGAAAAAATACATTCATCTCGATCAAGATCTGTAGGACGATAAATACCGTATAGACGGTAAATAATGCTACGCCAACACGCTTCGTTAAGCGATTACCGCTGCAGCTGAGTACCACAAACAGGGCAAATGTGCACAATATCAGGATCAATATATTATACTCGATGCCCTGGGTGCCAACCTGTTGCTTCAACCCAGTGCCATAGTTGATGCAGTTCTTCACAAACCACGGTACGCCCAGCGACAACAAAATAGCCAATGAATTGGCGCCAAGCGAATTTGAGACGCCAATACCACTTTCGCCTACAAAAAAATAATATTGAAGAAAAAAAAGGATAATTAGAAAGCACTTGTTAAAAAGATATTAGTTGTTCAGATTGTGCTTACCATTGCGCAGTGAAATAAGACTGGATACCGCCTCGGGCATTGTGGAGCCGGCCGCGAGGAAGGTCAGACCCATCACTATGGTAGGCACTCGAATAGCCACACCGAAAGCCGTTAACATCCAGACAATCAAATACGCATCGGCGCCAATGCAAACGATGCACATGATAAAGGACAAGGGATATAAACGACGATGTCTCATGGGATGTGGTATGAGGACGCGCAGCAGCAGATTGATGGGAAACGTATAGATCCACCAGCCTTTCATGAAACGCGTTGCATTGTACGGATACGCAAAGATGCTGGTCGGTAGCTTATCCTCATCCTCTTCATTCCCTGCAAGCATCGAAATAAAGCGAAGATGTCATAAGATAATAGAAGAACCGACGATTTCTTATGGATCATAATAATGTTTAGTCCTTAAGCTCATCATCTCTTTACTGATTATATTGTATTAGAAATGTAATTGGAATTCAAACTTACAGTTCTTGGATTGCGTTAAATTGGCTGTGGATGACATGGATGAGGTGTTCTCCGGAAAATTGACGACAAACAGGCCATCACCCGAGAGTGGATCCTTTTTTAGCGGTAACTGAGCCTTGGCACTGTTCTCCGGTGGTTCCGTCAGATCTAAACAAAGTATAGCTATTATAAATATTCCACCTTGAAAGATAGATTCAACTAACCGTAACGCGTTGAGAAGCAACAGTTCATTCTGTCCTCGATAAAGACCCGAATGGCTGGCATAAACTTGTTGTTGTTGAACATAATCACATAGTAGAGGACGAGGAAGCCCATCATGATGCAAGACTCCACAAAGCTAATGCTGCCACCCCAGGCAAGCACCAGCAACAAGATCGTATTAAATGTATACATAAAGCAGTCACGTGCTATGGGCCACCAATCCAGTTGCACTGGCTGTGTAAGCAAGGTTAACACAATCAGTATACAATGACAATCTCCCAAATCCATAACTCTATCTGTGTGTGTGTGTTTACCTTATTGATGCAGAGTGCGGCAAGGCCTGCCACGCCGAGTGTGTTGAACATCAGCGATCCAATTATTGTGCCCAGTCCCATGTCCGATGAGAGAATGAGTGTACTTATCGTATTTGTAAAGAACTCTGGCATTGAGGTTGCCGTCGCCATAAATGTGGCTGCCGCCACATCCTTGGATAGATGCAGATCCTCGCAAATGCACTCGACGGTGGGCAAAAAGTAGTCATTGCAAATGATGGCCAGCAATATGAAAAAATAGATGGCGGCGAATACGTGTAGAACTACCCAACCTTGACGAAGCTGTTCCACTACGAAAAAAATATATAAAATATTTTAACAATAATGTCTCGGATAACTATTTACAAAATACGACTGACACATGTAGTTTTTAATTGCTTTAAGAAATCCATGTTCAATCGGCTTTACTTAAATTGATACTCTATGGGATCGAAGATACTTTCTTCTGCCCCCACAAAAATCTGCCCCACAAAAACGTAGTTTAACTAAGAATTTTTAATGCTTTTGTATAGGAAAGCTATTGATCATTTCGCAGATCCCATATATACATACTAGTGTCAAAATTTTGTGTATTACATGGCCTGAGTGTATAAAAGAGTCACATTCACAGATAGGAGAATGCGTATCTTTCGCATGTTTCAAGTATTGTAGTTTAATTAAAGGTTTCTTGCGATAAGAAGAGCGGTTTGACAACTCGCAGAGGTAGACATTTATTATACGTATATGTAAATAGAGATACCGAGTAATGATTGCACACTGAAAAAAATTTTAGAGAACAGTTAATTTATCAATCAAGTAGCAATGAACGGAGTTCTTAAAAATGTTCTCTTACGATTTTGTATTACCGAAATTTACAAAAATTAATCAAGAACTTCGTACCTTGGATAATTATTGTTTTAAATTTTTAGATTTTATCTTTTTTTTTGTTATACAAATTTTTAAGTTTAAACAAAAATTTGGTTTATATATAATATATTAGTGGTAATGGAAATTTAGTGCAATCCCATTGTTGCCGACTGATTTATTGGCCATTGAGTTGTAGGTCGCTTATCAGCGGCACATGTGTTGGCCATGGCCCAGTGATAAGGGACACGTTACGGCAGGAAGACTTTTATTAGCCAATGATCATTGTGCATTGGTCGGCAAGTTCAAGTTTAGCGAATGAAACCATGATTGGTAATCCGAGCCGAAGGAACTCTCTTTATTTTCTTCAATGACGAGTGTTGACATCTAATTACGTATTTTTTTAATAGAGCAAAGACGCTAAGTACCTGTAAATATATCTGGAAATTCGTCTAACGGCGCATCTGGTACCTCGCCTGGGCATGTGGCACGTGTCAGTATATCGTAGAGCAGTTGTTCATCCAAATATTTCAGCGATGATACCAAAAAGCTTGTTTCATTATTAACTGCAACGAATTTCAAAAATAAATACACTATGAGCTTATATTATAACAAATATATGGAATATATTATATAAAAATTTATTGAGCGCGATTTATCAGCCAATTATTACTTCAATCTCTCTCAAACATAATAGTTATCAGTTCAGTAGGTTTAAGGAAACTCTGATACGATGGATGATGTAAATCTGAAAGGGTCTAAAATGTCAACTCCTACTGATCTACTTCTAAATATTTCAAGCAATAAGTAAACAGCAATTAATCTTCATTATGTAACGAATAACGTTTCCAAATTATATAAAAATCATAAGAAATTCATTGCTGTGGTTAGGATTAGATTTTAAAAGCGAGATTTGTTTGCATTTAAATGGAGGACATTCGGTGTAAACTTTTTATTGAAATGGAAATTCCTTTTCCAATTTGCTCTAAACATTAAAACTTGTATTTACACTGTACAACTTAAGCATTGCATAAAGTTCTTAACCGTACTCATTTTGTTAGCTTAATTGTTTCTCACACAACGAACTAAAAAAGTTCAACTTTTTGTGGGAAGATTAACAATTATATGGCCAGCAATTAAAAGGCAGTTCTCCGTTTAATGCTTAATTACATAAGGAAATCAAGCCAGTAGGAAACATAACCAAAAATTCAACTTTAGCTACGTTTCGGATAAATGCAATATATAAACCTTCCCTTCAGCCCCTCCCCTTCTTCACCCGGTGAGTTAGTTAGCAAATTAAGAAGTTGTTTGTGTAAATTTGATTTTATGATATTTTTCATGTTTTTGGTTTGTAAACGATTTGTTCCACTGTGATTATTATTTGTATTATTATTATGACATTTGCTTATGTTATTCGGGCTTAGTCTGGAAATGACAAGGCGATTGAGTTTTCATCCTAAAAATAATGTAGACACTCACTAACAAAAATGTTTGCTGTTACCATTGCTGATGTTTATCTGTCAACTTTACCTTGTTTTTATAATGCATAATTAAATGATTATTGCCGGCCATAATTTGACTTAACGGGAATAGGCCAATAATACCCATAACAACGTCTGCTGTCATTTTCTTTGTTTATCATTTTAAGTCACAATTAGTAATTGCCCAATAACGCCAGATCGTTGTCAATATTGTCGGACCGACATTTCTTATCAGCATATTTGTTAAGAAAACATTCGTCTTTACTCTCTTCGACGAAGTGATTCACAAATTTATCACATTTGGTACAACACATATTAGTATATAATTTATATACCATTTATATTTACTTGTATACTTATGACAAGAACAGGGTATTCTTACAGTCGTACACTCGTCTACTATATATATATATATTGTTATTGTTGTGATTTGTATTGTTGCTGCTGATAATTTAGATGTTAACCTTTTTCGCTTGAAACTCTTTTAGCACGTGCGATTCCAGTCGCCAATTTTTCATCAGATTGCTTTTTGTTTTAATTGTTAATGCTTTGCTTGTGGTAATTATTATTGTTTGACTGTGAAAACCAAATCGCATGTCTCTTGCAGCTGCCACAATAACAATAACTTTCTGTGGAAAAAATCAAACATAATTGAAAAAAATAGTTGAAATTGAAGCATGCCGTGGGTAAATTATGAAAGATGTGCACAGCTTGTTAAGAACAGCTGTTGAGTTGCCGCATATAAATCTTAAAAAAATTTAAAATCTATACATTACTAAACTAACTAACTATTGCATAAAATAATTCAGTTTTATTTTTTAATTCAATGTTATATAAATGAAATAATTGAAATTATAAAGTAAAGAAACTAAAATTTTATGTATGTTCCCATTACCACAATAATTGTGTTGGGGTAGGTCAAGTTGACGACGCATTTGGGAAGTACAGAAACACCTGTTTAACGGCCCAAACATGTTTTGTTATGGTGTCGCTAGCGATAAAGGTATTTAGAATTTACTCACTTGCATTCATAATGCAATAGATGAGTGTAATTGTTAATGTGTATCTATGAGTTTGAATCTTATTAAACTTGCGTTTACGCGATAGATAAAACAAGTTTATTGAACCTGCTGATCTGCGGTCGGGTTGTGGTTACGTTTAGTGATTATGGAGGTTGGATTGAGAAATACCCACCGCACCTAGTAATATTTAAAAATGCATTTGCTTGCATGCACTATAAAACCCCAATCGGAAACCCTTTTGTGGAAAACGGTTTTAGGAAGTTTTATTTTGCGGCATGTGACTTATTTATGGAAAATTCCCGTGCCTAACCTATTAATGCAATACATTGTGCAATCAAGAAGCGTTTGCCTTAATTACTTGAGACACTAAGTTTACTGTAAACGCTGAAAAAGTTTATTTTGTATTTGGTTAATAACGATTTTGCGGTTTGTTCTTTCAACGTTTTAGTTGTTTTATTGTTGCAACTTTGCCGTTTAATTGGCAACTTGTTTCTGAGATCGTGTTGAGACTTAATGCAAATAAATCGGCTTTCCAAGCTGCAAACTTAAAGCTGAAAACTGCTTGTTAATTGTTGTTTAATAAAATAAATACGATTTCGCAACACTGACATACAAAAGTGAATATAAACCTAATTACTTAAATCATACAAAATTAATCTTTCACCTATATGTTTTGTTTAAAAACACAATAAGTTTGAGAAACAAATTGTCAAATATACGAAAATTCCACACACTGAATAAAAGTGATTTGAAATTTTCATTAACGAAAAATATAATGCTGCAAAATTTTTTTTTTGGTTTAAGTTTTAAGTTGTTTTGTGTAGCCATCAAAAGGAGCGCCGTTGACTGACGCTCTATTGGCTTGCTTGTCTGTTTGTTCGACAAATACGAGAGATGAAAAATGTGCGCCGGCAACAACAATAACAACAACAAAATCGACAGCAAGAGCAAAACACTAGATAAATAAATTAAAACAAAAACATGTGGTAAGGTCTATCAAAAGCACGCCGAAGACTACATACCCTTCCAGACCCAGTCAAACTTTGTATTATTGTTTGTTCGCACTGCAGCTATTTGATACAATAAAATATTCGATATATACAGAGTTTCATTAAGATGGGTTAGCTTCGATTAGGATTTTCTTGATCAAGAATATATATATATATATATATATACTTTATGTCGCCTTCAAACTGAGTCGCAGTTCACGACAAAACTGCAATACCGTCTGCTAACGTACAGCAATAAATAAATGTAAATAGATAATACTCGAACAGCAGTTTGCTGGCACATCAACTTGGGGAATGCTGATTTAAGAACAAAAAAGAAACAATATATATTATCGATAAAAATGTCTACATTTACCTGTCAAGCATGAAAACGTCATGCCTGTGAGGGGCGGGGCAGTGTGTTGCGGGAAATCCCATGACTGTGCAAATTGTTGAACTTTGTTTAATACATAATGTGTATATTAATTGAATTATAGATTCCTAATAAATGTGCCCCTTCCCCCAGTATTGATGCTAAGCTATACTGTTCATTTTAAGCTGATATTTCGATGTTTTTAAAATGTAAATGCCTCTTCATGCTTCCAGCTATATTAAAATTTCAGTTGGAAAACCCAACCAAATCCTATAAAACCACCGATTATTTATAGAGTTGAGTTTCTAATGAGAAAAGGAGGGTCGCTGTTCGGGATCATTTCCATAGAATCAACAAATGGGAATCACCAAAGACGTTCTTGGTGTGGTTGTATCGGTACACACTCACACACACATCCACAAACACACACCAAGGAAAATTTTTATGTAGACTACTTGTAAATAATCGTAATGACGTTGATGATAATTATTCGCAGGCATCTACTCACAATTTATTAACACAACCAAATTTGAATGGATGGCGACGTCAGAAAACAATAAAAAAAAAACTACATATTTTATAATAATTGCCGCACGATAGTGGTTTACGTCTCTTTAAAAACTTTTCCAAAATTCTAGAAAATATTTTACTCATTTTATAGTCGCAAATTCGATCTAGTTTGTGATAAAGATCTTTAATTAAAATACAGCTTATAATTATGTTCTGGGATATTAAATGTCAAAGTTAGTGCTCTTATAACTAAGCGGAAGAAGACAACAAATTTAGGTCACCGTTGGTTATTCTTAAATAAAAAACAAGTGGAAACATCATATATCATATACATTCTATAGTAACGCTAGGACATTTTATTTTTTTACAAAAGATCCGGACTTAAATTTTAATAACAAAAGCCTATTAGAAAATAAGTTCAAAAGTAAAAGTCGATATCTCAGAAAGTGTCATCTTAAAATAATTTTATGTGTTTACTTAGAAAATTGATATACTAACTAATTTATTTTGACTTTTTAGTTAAACAAAGGAAATAAACTATTAAACGAATAAAATCTATTAAAATTGTGTTTTTAATTTTAATCACTTTTAGTCAATGGTGATTTTGTAGCTTCCATTATCAATTTTATAATCTGCCTTCAGATAATCGCATGGCTCAATTAATTGCCACTTGTTCCCAGTAGTCAATCTCAAATACAAATACTTTCATGTTGGTTGGTATGCGGTAAACCATGATTGCTCCTTATCAGCTGACCGATATATATCACAGATGCTTCATCAATGCTACTTACTGCTGCCACAATTCACACGGATACATATCCTATATCAGTTACAGCATTAAACCATTAAACCATATATATTTATATATAGATGTATTTATTAAATATTTCTGTCTAAAAAAAATTTGATTTTTATCTTAGAATGCTTATTTCTTGTCAAATCAGTTGTTACTGATAACAAATTTCCTATTAATTTCTTGATTTATTTGTGCAAGTTTTTCATGATCTTAATACGATATTTTTGAAATGGTTTATGACCCCAACTGACAACTGTGTGAAATTGTTGTTTTTGGGCTAGCCTTAAATTAAAAACTAACAAACTTATTGAACGTACAGTAAAATATGGAAGCAATTAAAAAAAAATGAATTAAGTAAATTTAGCTTTCCCTAAAGACAATTCGCGTTACCCCGAGTATTTATACAAATCGATTACCGATAATAAAAATAAATTATTACATTTATAATTTTGATTGTCATATTCAACAATTTATACACATAGATAGGCAAAGACTTGACTTCACAGGGTATCTCATGGCCGAGCTACTTGATCATTTTTACTTAGTCCATTTGAAATTAGAGATAACGCTGCAGTCCCCCGTAACCGACTAAGAAATACTCTGATATCATACGCTTTATTACCTGATAGCAAGTAGCAAGAATTGGGTGGGGGTACCCAAGGTTTTTTTCGTTATTGGGGGCGGGAGTATGGTTGATATACATTTTATTTTAAAGTGTGTTACTTCTAGGAATATACCTTATTAATTTAGTGACTGGATCTTTTAAAAAAGGAGATATATGCTCTATCTAGGCTTAGGAAGTCGGAGTGTGCCTGGCCATCCAATTTTCTTTATCGATCTTTCAGGGGAGTTACCGGAAAACAGAAAATTGTCGGCTCCAATGCAAAAACTACGAGCTATAGCCAATTAAAATATATAGGGTGGGCAGACTTTGGCGTGGAATATTCAGATTTTGACCCAATCAACCTATAAACCAAATTATCGACTATAGCCTTCAAAATCTAACGTGGGTACAGACCAATATATATATATATACCTTCGGTTTCAAAGTACAAAAAATGAGTTATGCATTTGTTAGCTACAAAAAGAATATTTCGAAAAAAGAGTAAGCAACGATTATCGAAAAGTTGCCTGGAAACGAAAGCTTATCCTCAAGCGCCCAATTGTTGCAGTTAGAATAATTTTTAACAAAATGAAATAGCCGGCTTCAATAAATAATATTTATATAAAAACAATTTCGACATCCAACACAAAATAATAATTTTTCTCTTCATTATAGTGCACGAACAAATAATTATTCGAAACTTGTTCAAATTTGAGTGCCATAGCAGACGTATTGATTGGCGTACAGCTAGTGTTCGTGGCTCACCGCTGTTAAAACTTAAAATGTAAGTACATTTTAAATAAATTAAGATAAGTGCAAAATGTAATTAACTTTTTTCTTTTAAATGATGCAGCGACGTTTCGTATATCTGTCTAGCCTTTTATGTATTACCACTGGACTGCGCTAGCTACTAACTAAATCTATTCGAATCGAAGTTTATTTTCTGGCAGTTATTATCAATTTAAACTCGATGACTTGTTACCAAATATATGGGGTATTTGTGCCTCATAATAGTAATTCTTTTTAATTGTTTATGGATTTTAAGTTCACTATTTACTCACCTGTTGCTTGTGTGTATGTTATGTGACTGGCAAACAATAAGAAAATGCCAAGCATAAAGCGAGCGTTTTTCAACATTATACAAAAACTAAAACTTTAACAAAAAAAATGGTTTCTGTTTTGATTTAACCATTCAAAAAAATAAGACAATTTATATATATATATATATAAATTTTTTAAAGATAAATTTATATTTTTTACTGAATATGTTAAATTATTTATAATAGTAATACAGGGGTCACATGTGTGCTTAATTTTGTTTGACGGATTTTTCTTTCTTTTTTTGGACTTCTTTTTCGGTACTTCACCACACACCGCGTATGCGCAACACTACGTAACTTGTTTAGATTTTTGAAAAACTTTGTGAATGAATAGCAGCAGCTGGTGTCTACATTTAAATAGTTTCTGTGATTATTTTGTTGGCTTGTTTTTAGCTTTCGATTTGTTAAGTGGTTTTTTTTAATGCAGTGGGGTAACGTCAACCGCTTGGCTAGAATTGTTTCGCACAACTAATTAAGTGCGACCAGCGCGCGCGCTTCTTAATAATAAACAGCAACGGTTGCGTCGCAGTCAACGTCGATGCGAACGCCGCTGTCGGCATCACTGTAAATGCCGTCGCCAACTTCGCTAGCAGCTGTCCGAGGCGGGGGACTATCAATTTTGAAATATTAAGAGTTATCTCTGGTTAGGCGCGAAGTCAAGTCTGAATAGCTGGCAGCCTTTTCCGTTCACTGATTTTGATTTTTGATTAAGTTTCAATATTATCTTGCTTTGTTTAACTTTCCTAAAGCCCAAAAGTGTTTGTGTGTGTTTAACAAGTTTAATGTACTATGAAAAGAAAAATGAGCCTTTGACAGAGAAACCTGTTTTTTCAAGCAGGACTTCTTTTAATATATTATTTATTATTTATTTTATTTTTTTTTAATTCAATTTACATTTGTATTTGCTTATTTAATTCATATTCATTATTTATTGTATATTAATTAGCAATAAAAGAAGCTAAAGACATACGTTAAGTGTTGGGTTGTTTATTTGTACTTGCCGGTTGGATTTCAATATATATATATATATATATTGTTGATATCTTTTAGATTTGTTCTTAATCCGGCTAGTAATGTGAAGAACATCCACTAGTCGAGAAAATTTCCCCAAAATTACTATAAATTTCTTCGATTTTTGATTTATAGGTGACAAAAAGAGACAGAAAAAGATACAAAGAGAACTAAAGGTATCTTGCACTCATTGATATAGCAGTCAAAAATCTGATAAGAATAAATAAAAAAAAAAAAACAATTGAAGCAATGCTTATCAATCTGCTGTCGTCAGTCAAAGCACATTTGTATCTATAGCAAGTGTGTGGTTCTGGCTGTGTGTGTGTAAGCGATTGGAAACACTTTGGGTATTTTCATGCTTAACAGGAAACCTAGCACTCGAAGCTATTTATAGGGCACATTTGCTGAACGACTCATTGCAATCAAAAACAAATTGTTGTGATAATTTACTAAACCCACTGGCTGGAAAAGATTTCAGAATTTTCACTTTCATTTATACATGCATAAATATTTAATAAGTGTGCATTTACCGATCCCAATCAACTGATCACAAAACGTACTTAAAAGTTTAATGTTAGCAATTGTTTTTAAAAAACACTTTCTATTGGGCATTAAAATTTCGTCGAAACGCAATAAAGTGTATTTATGCATTTCCATACAGATATAATAACGTATAGCTGCCGTAGGAACAATCGATCTAAAGATGAATTTCATGTTATCTCAAATGAAAAACTATAATATTATCATTAATATTCTAAAATACGATTTAAAGGCTGAGTTTAGCATGCAAGGGTATAAAATCTTCGACGTGACTAAGATTGGCGATAATATTAGTATTTAATTACATTCAGAAAATGTACTTCCCTGAATCGCTTGAGCTTGTGCAAAGTTCAGCTGTGCTTTTACCTTTTGTAACACTCTCGATTTAGCTGCTGGTGATAACTGATCATCGATCACTGATTGCTCAGCACTCATCATAAATTGCTGTCTCAGATCAAAAAAATAAAAATGGAAAAAATCGATAGCTTACCGATCAACTTCAAAGGGGGTTAACAACATTATTTACTTAATAGTTCGTGCACAAAATAATTAAGTGGTCCAGTCTAGTAGATAGTATACAGCTAGGTGATTTTCTGGGCTAGAATTTTTATTTGCATTTCGAGCAAAAGTATTAAACTAGTCGTAAAACAAGGCTTAAAAATGCATTATTTATGAAAATTGGTTAAGTTTTGACAAAGTCGACAAGGGACTACAAGGACATGCACATGTCCACAAATAAGAATTCTGTAATTAAAACTTGTTGTTACAAGTTTAATCTTTTCTAGTTGCGACGTGCTTAAAAAATATATACACTGCTTAGATTGTAACGCTACTCTCTTTTACACATATATATTTTTGTACTGAGGAAACTCTTGGTAAAAATTGATAATAGATTGTACAGTATATGCGCCAAGAAATCAAATCAGTGACTTTTATTATCGGTTGGTATTATTACGATTGTCGTGTGATTTCCTACCATTTGCTGCCATCTTATTTGACAGACGTCATACTTGTTATGGCACAAGAAATCGCATGTTTTATCTTGTGTTGAAAAACAATGGCGTAGACACCTTATCCCGTGGCATATATCAAAATTGGGGAAAAACCAGTAATCCCACATGACATACTGCATATGTGTAATGCTGATAGACACTTTAAGGGCCGCACGCTTAGCAGGAACTAGCCATTAAGAAGTGGCATTGATCCAGCCAACATAGCAGACTCCTCAATGGTTGACAAAATTCCCGACGAGGGTGCCGACTAGTAATAGCATCAAAATGGTCCCAAATGTACCGATGCCAGCTAGAGATGGTCTGTTCCATAGCCATGTTCCTAGTAAAGGATCAAGTCATGGTTCGATGCAAAGGGCTGGACTAAGGTGTAATGTGACATGTGCAGATAGACAGCCAACTCTTTAGAAATTGAATTAGATTTTCCCTGCTTTTATTGTTAGAGATAATCGTAAATTACATTCTAAAGTAGAGTCGGTTTTACTTTTGCTTCCATGTTTGGTATTTCTGATCTATTTATTTGTTTTGGTTTGTTTGTATATATAAGAGCAACCCATCCTTTGCAACTAAAGCCAGTTTCTTTGGTTATATTAACCCACATTATAGTTGCCAATTGTTATCAGATACCTGTTAACTGCATATTATGGACCGGAAACAGATTCAATCGACAGAATCGACAGAATATTTATTGCTATATATTTGGACGTTAAGCCACTAAACAGCAGCACATTCAAGAGGCCCAAGCAAGTAAATATGAACACTGAAGCAATTCCAAATTGTCAAACAATTTATTTATAAATTGAATCTTGGTTGACTGATTGGGGAATCTGCAGACGGGGAAATTTACAAATCAATGCTCATAACACGAGTAAGTTACTTATTTGAGAAGCACTTTTGTAGATTAAATATTCTATAGCAGTTAGAGATAAATCATAAAAGTTCTGACGTTAGTACACAATAAGTAAATTTTCGAAAGCCAAACAAAAACAAAAATAATTAAATAGATAATCATCAGGAATACCAAACATGGAAACAAATGTAAAACCTACTCTACTTAAGAACGTAATTTACGATTATCTCTAGCAATAAAAACAGGGAAAATCGTATTCAATTTCTAAAGTCTTAGCTGTCTATCTGCACATGTCACATTACACCTTAGTCCAGCCCTTTGCATCGAACCATGACTTGTATATATATATATATATATATATATATATATATATATATATATATAAATATATTTATATATGCAAAGGATGGATTGCTCTTACACTTACACTTCTCGCTTGTGTTCGCATATCTACAAAGCGTCATGTTATCAGATCTTTTTGATGTTACTGCTGGAACCTCAAAATTAGCTGATTTTTTGACCTCATATCGACCGTTGAACTTAACTTTAATGATTTAATATAGATCAAGAAATTTACTAGCGAACTTCCTTCCTGCAACAAGTTGGGTACGTACTTTTGCAACTAAGTTGCCTCTTTGAAATATTTGAGCATTTCCTACTCTAGCAGAGATAAAATATTGTCATTAATTTTGTTGTGCACTTGAACTCCAAACATTAGGGAGTCCTCTTCGTTAAGCAGTGAACATGTGAATTTATCGCTTTGTGAACCTGAAGCACAAATTCGTACGACTTCGTCGTACCCTCGGCAGATAGTTTGCAGTTTATTGACAAGATGCATCTGTTGACGCGCTCCACTTAACTATTCCTACGTGCCACTACCGTTATTCGATTCCAACATTGTTACAGAATTTTGCAAATCTACTTGAAGTAAATGCCGCTCCTCTGTCGCTGACCAAATATTTTAGATCATTTTTCAAGCTTCTTGATAACTTCATCACAGTCCAGTACCAGATAGTCTAAGCCATGTGAGGAATATAGAATTGTTGTTGCAAGGATTGAACAGCTTTTTTGCAGCGAAGTCCCCAGCATTATGAGCATCAGATATAATTTCGTACTTCATTGCCTTTGGATCAAATAACAGATCATTCCTCCAACACAATTGTTGAGTACAGCTTTACCAAATCAGTCTTTTAGTTGAGCAACCTTAAGACGTGCAGTCACTACCGATGTTATGGTAAAAACATCCAACGAGTACAGACTGAAGAAGTCAACATGCTTTATTATAACTCCAGAGTAATGATCAACTTGAAAATCAGATTCTTGCAAGTATAGAATACATTTAGCGACTTCACGTTGGACATATTTCTTTCGGACTGTTTGGGTCAACGCTGCGCAACTCGTTACTAACTAAAAATGCGTTCCACATAAAAAATGCCTAAATTTTTTAGTTGGACTTTGACTTTCAACACTTAACTACGGTGTACTCTTACTCCAGAAGAATTATGGATGCAGTTACTCCTCAAATTTCGAATGTGTTCTGTTCAGCTGACCCTAACCTGAATTCGACATCCTAATTCAAAACATCAGTTAACGGTCGAGCTATTTGTGCTTAGCCACTGATGAACTTTCTGAAGAATCTCGTTTTTCCAAGAAGCACATTAGGTAAAAGAACTTCTGAACGGCACTCAATTTATCTTCACCTGGCCAGCTTTTTCTACCTTCAACTGTATGACACAATAAGTGTATTTGGCTCTGCAGAAAATTACATTTCTTCTAATCGATCCGCAACTTATAATTAGCAGCTCCTGTCAGAACCGTTTTTATCTTGAAACTACAATCGTTATCGATCTGCGCGTAAACAATTATATCGTCAATGTATAGCTGCATGATATCTCGGGCAATCAAATCTTAGAAAATTTAATTTACATAGCGGACGAAGGCAGCGGGCGAGATGCACATATTCAAATAGCCCTTCTATGCTCGCAAATGCTTTGTATTTTCAACAGGACTTCTCAATCGGGTCGTCAGGAAAAATTATTCTGGAAATGCATTACAATAAAGACTTTGCTGTCGTCCATCAGTTAAACTGCGAAACATTCTTTTTTTAAGTCAATATTTTACAGCTATTGTGTAAAACACGATGGACGACATTTAGAATCGAATTGGTCTGCTCTGACGAGCATTTCCTTATAGAAACATCTTAAAGCTAAATACCTATGCAAGGCTTGTAAGGCGACCTCATTTTATGTATTCTTATATTAATGGAGTCATTTGTAGGGCGACTCCATGTGATGTATTCTTATTTTAATGCAGTCACTTGAAAGTCGACTCCATATGATGTTTCGTTATTTAACTGAAGCCGCTTGAAAGGAGACTCTATGTGTTTTTTTGTTATTTAAGTGAACCTTTTGGATATAATAAAAAAGCTAAGTCTTACAGCGACTCATGTTCATACTTGAACAGCTATTTTTTTGCCAAAATTTATTTTATGATATTTTGATTGAACAACTGCTAACTGCACCTTCTTTTTCAAGTTGTTTCTATACAGTTTCGTTTCTTTGCGCTGCGGAGTGAGATTAATCGATACACTTTTAACTATCGAGTTACACTTTTATCGATCTTCTTCTCACTGCATGTCTCTTTTGCTTAATAATTTTTTATCCTGTTTGTTTTTTTGTAACGAAAAATGTATTTACGATTTTAACTTATTGTCAAATTATTTTTTTCACTGCTCCTGTTATTTTTTTTAAAGCTTATGATAAGTAAAAATATGACCATAGTCATAATTCGAAAATTGTGTGTGGGTGCTACTTGATAAAAAGTGGTTTGAAGTGTGCTTTAATCTGAATGAGACTTTATTTACAATGTCATCTTTAGGATCTTATGTTGTACAGCCCAATAATCATTGCTCAAGTAATGAAGGAGCCAAAAACTTGAATAAAGCATACTATTTAATAATACACCCACACACTATTTTCAATTATTGATTATGGTCAGAAGCTTATCAATTTATGACTTGTCATAAAGTTTTGCCAGTATCCTTATCAATTGTTTCTTAGAAGTGTTTTGTTCCAAACGGTCGTTGTTTTTTGATCTGATTGGAACACTTCAATGGAGACTGCTACACGCTGAAGCACCCTGTCCTACACTGAGCCATACACATAATTATTGAGTTCAAACAGTTTGAAATCAGGCAATCTTTATGAAAATATTTGAATGCACTTTCTTTCTGAATCAATATGTCAGCTAGCATTTATCATCCAATCCGCCCATTTAGGTAATACTCAATCAGCTGAAGGACTTAAATCATAATTGAATTACCAACGCACACTTAAAAATTACAGTGCATATTGCATATTGCTCTGAGTCGATGCAGCTGAGTTAGAAATCTGAAACGGAAAACCTTTATGGCATTGTCCAATGCTTAAATTAATATATGTATACATATATATGGAGTATGCGCATCTGTTTTGATTTTCAAATAATGCGTATAAGCTACTATTTATCGATAATACCAATAATACACATGGATGGAGCACTTATCGTTCCACTTAAATGTATGTATTCTTGGTACCGATTCTACAAATGCAGGTGCATATCTGTGTTAATGTCATGTCAACACCTCGAATTGACGTCATTACCATACCGTCATTAATATATTTGTATACCCTGCAAATAGATATGTCAATCCAAATTGTAACAAGGTGGTTCAATATTCCATTAGATTGATTAGATAATATATGAATAATAAATCAGAAAAATTAAGAAGATAAATATGTGTGTGTAATAGTAATTTGTCCATTTTTATTCTTTTTTGAGGACAATAATTTTGGTATTCCTTCATTAATCAGTTGAATCCCGAGTTTACGTTCGATATCCTTAATATATTAAGATATATCTATATCGAGGCACTTAAACATGGATCAAGTTTGTATTGTTACTATTACTTTGTGCTTCAATTTGTTGGCGACCATTTAAATCTAAATCAATTAAGATGTATTCTGCGATCAAATAGCACACCAATCAGATTAACGAAAAGACACCCAATAATATAGTTATAGTTATAGTTATAGTTATAGTTATAGTTATAGTTATAGTTATAGTTATAGTTATAGTTATAGTTATAGTTATAGTTATAGTTATAGTTATAGTTATAGTTATAGTTATAGTTATAGTTATAGTTATAGTTATAGTTATAGTTATAGTTATAGTTATAGTTATAGTTATAGTTATAGTTATAGTTATAGTTATAGTTATAGTTATAGTTATAGTTATAGTTATAGTTATAGTTATAGTTATAGTTATAGTTATAGTTATAGTTATAGTTATAGTTATAGTTATAGTTATAGTTATAGTTATAGTTATAGTTATAGTTATAGTTATAGTTATAGTTATAGTTATAGTTATAGTTATAGTTATAGTTATAGTTATAGTTATAGTTATAGTTATAGTTATAGTTATAGTTATAGTTATAGTTATAGTTATAGTTATAGTTATAGTTATAGTTATAGTTATAGTTATAGTTATAGTTATAGTTATAGTTATAGTTATAGTTATAGTTATAGTTATAGTTATAGTTATAGTTATAGTTATAGTTATAGTTATAGTTATAGTTATAGTTATAGTTATAGTTATAGTTATAGTTATAGTTATAGTTATAGTTATAGTTATAGTTATAGTTATAGATATAGTTATAGTTATAGTTATAGTTATAGTTATAGTTATAGTTATAGTTATAGTTATAGTTATAGTTATAGTTATAGTTATAGTTATAGTTATAGTTATAGTTATAGTTATAGTTATAGTTATAGTTATAGTTATAGTTATAGTTATAGTTATAGTTATAGTTATAGTTATAGTTATAGTTATAGTTATAGTTATAGTTATAGTTATAGTTATAGTTATAGTTATAGTTATAGTTATAGTTATAGTTATAGTTATAGTTATAGTTATAGTTATAGTTATAGTTATAGTTATAGTTATAGTTATAGTTATAGTTATAGTTATAGTTATAGTTATAGTTATAGTTATAGTTATAGTTATAGTTATAGTTATAGTTATAGTTATAGTTATAGTTATAGTTATAGTTATAGTTATAGTTATAGTTATAGTTATAGTTATAGTTATAGTTATAGTTATAGTTATAGTTATAGTTATAGTTATAGTTATAGTTATAGTTATAGTTATAGTTATAGTTATAGTTATAGTTATAGTTATAGTTATAGTTATAGTTATAGTTATAGTTATAGTTATAGTTATAGTTATAGTTATAGTTATAGTTATAGTTATAGTTATAGTTATAGTTATAGTTATAGTTATAGTTATAGTTATAGTTATAGTTATAGTTATAGTTATAGTTATAGTTATAGTTATAGTTATAGTTATAGTTATAGTTATAGTTATAGTTATAGTTATAGTTATAGTTATAGTTATAGTTATAGTTATAGTTATAGTTATAGTTATAGTTATAGTTATAGTTATAGTTATAGTTATAGTTATAGTTATAGTTATAGTTATAGTTATAGTTATAGTTATAGTTATAGTTATAGTTATAGTTATATAGTTATATAGTTATATAGTTATATTAATATTAATATTAATATTAATAGTTAATAGTAATACAAATAGTAGAATTGTACCAATACCGATATCCCCTTTCGTCTCAAACGTGCCCACCATCGACACAAAAAGCTTCGGGGCTGAGGTGGTAGCAAGAAACGTCGCGACAGCAACATCGTAAGGCATACGCAAGCCTGCATGTGGCATGGTATATTACTTTTCAGCTACAGTTGCAGTTTATGGAGGGGACACCTAGAATAGCTAGGTCGCTTTACTGCTCGTATCAGATAATCGTCACACACAATCGTTAGTATTATGAACATATTTATGCTGCCGAGCAGACAGATAACTGAATCAAATATACTCTTGGCCCCCATGAAATTGGAAAATTCCACTATCGATCAAACGGAACAGTTCAGTCCTTATGGTTGCGCATTAAAAATGGATCGGCTCCCTCTGTTTGGTTGTGGGTTCTTTATTATCTTTTGTAACACCTTTGTACTGGAATACGTACAATAATTGTTCTCATTTATAAATAACCTGACAGCTCTATCAAAATTAAAATACATTTAAAAAAATATGAATATAGTTCAACAATGTGCACAAATTTAAAAAATTTTTGGAAAATGAAAATGAGTTTTTTAATGCTTGTACTGACATATTTAACTGTAAAATAATTTCACTCTGAAAATGAATAAGCAGTAAACTGATTTCATTGTTAAATCTCATATATTATTAATCGTATAAATACATTATTGAATTTGTTGTTTGGTTTTTGTTTTCGTTTTTTAGGTTTTATCCCTTTGTCTTATTTCATTTCATTTCTCCAAATGTCGTGAAGAGATATCCTTCCTCTACTTTAATAATAATAATAAAAAAAAAGTATTACAATAACAGCATAACGTAGTAGCATAAAGGTAACTCGAACTATCAAGGTAGATAGAATAGAACAGGAAAAATACATATTAATTAAAACGACTGCACTGCAGAGTTGCCCCGCCCAGCTCCAGTACCAGTTCCAGATTGCAGTTGCATTACCAGCTCCAGTTCCAGCTCCAGCTTAAGCTCCAGCTCCAGCTCATGATCGTCCGCAGGTTGGCAGATTGACGCGAAAGAACACATTGAGTTCGATGAGCGAGGCGAATACCATAAACACCAAATAGATAACCAGACAGGCGATGCCCACCTTGGTGTCCAGCTTGAACTTGTTCATCGAGAATGTCAGATAGAGCAGAAACAGCGTGGACAGCAGTGTTATGGCCGAATACTCCAAACCGGCCGAGTTAATGGCAACATAATTCTGTCCGGGCTGTATGGGAAAGAACACCGCCTTTATCAGCCAGGGTACGCCCAGGCACAGCAAGATATCGAAAGTGTTCGAACCAATTGAATTGCATATGCCCATCGATCCATGACCTGGCCAGAGAGTAGCGAATAGAATAGAACAGAGCAAACCAGAACAATTTCCAACCAACATACACATGCACACATCACCATCAATCATCCATCTTTAATATCAACAATCAAAACTCACCGCGCTTTGCCACAATCACACTGGATACGGCTTCGGGTACACTGGTGCCAGCGGCCAGAAACGTTATGCCCATCACCGAATCGGGTATCTTAAGTGTATCGCCTGGTTAAGGAAAAAACAAGCAACAGAAACATTGCACGATGTTGAATAACACTAAACATTATTTAGTAAATTTTGAACATCTCACCAATTATGGTTATCATCCACGCCACCACATACGACAGCGAGCCAATCCAGACAATGCACATGATGAAGGTCAATGGGAAGATCTTGTTATTTTTTGCCTTTTTACAATCGGGTATCGCGATACGAAATAGCAAATGGATTGGCCAGATGATAATCCAGGTAAACTGGGCAAAGCAGCTGGTTCCCTTGGGGTATGTCAACAGCGAGTATCCCTCCTGATCCACCTCCTCAGCAGCAGCAGCAGTAGCAGCAGCTCCCGCTGCAACAGCCACCGATAATTGTGCCTCAGCATCTGCATTATCAACAATTGCAACCGATGTGATTGCTCCAGCAGCTGGGGCACCAACAGCTACAACGTTAGCATTACCAGCACCACCTAACGCAGTTGTTGTTGTTATTGTTATTGATGTAGTTGTTGTAGTTGTTGTTGTATTGCTGGTCTTTGCCTGATCATTGCTTAAGCCGCCATTCAACTGAATGCTGGCCATATTTTGACAAATGCGATTTTCCACGAGCTCTGTGGACAAGTTGACAAAAACATGCAGTGTGAAATGTGGCAACTTTTACACTTTGAGACTTGCACTTATAGTTTTTTTTATGTTCTTTGTTGTTTTTGTGTACCTGGTTCCTTTTCATTGCTGTTCTTTGTGTGTATGCTGCAGTTTGAGGAGCGGCTGCGCGAGCGCGCCTGCTCAACGCCACCTGTATGTAAGATTTGGTAGTATGTATTGTTTCCTGTGTGTGTGTGTATATATATATATATATATATATATATATATATATATAAATATATATATAAATATACATTTGTATATACCTCTCTTTCTCTAGCATCGTGTGCTTGAACTTACGTTAGAACAATTACGCTAATATTGTTCTTTTTTTACCGACCGACGAAATCTTGTAAAATACAATTATAATTTCTACCTTTTTATAAGATCTAATAGCCAATTAAACGTATATTACAGAAAACCACATTTTACGCTTTAGTGTTGTTTAAGTGTAGTTACTTGTCTGCTCAAATTTTTTAAGTTTGATGACTGCGACTCACCTTTGGCGCACTTTTGAAAAGACTTGTCGAAATACATTACAGCCAAATAGACTGCATAGAGGGAGACCAAGATGAGAGCCTCATACCACTCAACACGCTCGTCGTGCATCACACAAATGAGTATGGCGACCGTAACACCATAGGCGATGCTATCCCGCGTCAGTGGCCACCAGTCCAGCGGTATAGTCTAAAATAGATATATTTAGTTTGAGGCTAGAATTGCGATTCTTGTTAAATAACAAGAAACAAGTATTTAACAAGTATTTAACAAGTACTTACCATGCCAGCCCCGATGCCGCAACAGGCGGCAACGGCGAGTATGTTGAATACCGCTGATCCGACAATGGTGCCAACACCAATATCGCCCTCCGTAATGAATGTACCTATCACATTCACAAAGAGCTCCGGTGCCGATGTGGCAGCGGCCATGAAAGTGGCACCCGCCACATCATTGGACATGTTTAAGGCTAATCACAAATGGCAAATGTTTAGAATTTTTAGAAATTGTTGTGTTGCTGCGTATTCGCTGGTTGTGTTCTCAATTTCTTACCTGCACATATTTTCTCAACAGCTGGCACAAAGTACTCATCACATACTACTGCTAACGCTACAAATAAATATAAACTGGCTATAACATGAAGTACAACAGCACCGGACTGTCTTTGCGCCTCCGTGAATAGATCTCTGGGGAAATCATCAATGGCGGGCTGAGTGCAATTTATATCTACAATTAAATTAATAAAAAAAAAAAACAGAGATGCCAAAGTTCTCATTAACATTCATTTTTGCACATTAAAATTCAGATTTTTATAATATTCACACTAATATTCACATTAATTTTCGTAACCAGATTTATTGCCTACTTTTGAGAGCCCCGCAATTATTATGATTATTTTAGTATGTTTTCTGAAATTTTCTTTGCTTTGCTTCTTGAAGGTGCGCTGAGTTCATGTTTGTTTCCAAACAAAAATACTAAAATCAATCAATGATTTTAATATTAACAATAAAAAGATAAAACAAGAACCAAAAGAAAATATAAACTATTTATTATGAGCATGAGTTAGTATATAAACGAAATCACTAGTCGATAAAAATGCATAACACATGACAAGTAAGAGTAATTGTAATCGCTTGATTGATCGCAATTTAAATGATCTCAGTAAGACCCAATTATAAGATCAATGTCGTATCGATTCACTCCTAACTTGCATGAGCTGCACGCAAAGCCAGTGCTCGTTGCAGTTGTAGTTAATGCGCACATTTCATTTTACGTTTTCTGCTTTGTTGTTTTTCCTCTGTGTTGTAGTTTATTTTAAGCTATTTTTCTTCTTTTTTTTTTGTCAACTTGTCGCTTCTTTCTCCCAAGCGCCGGTAAAGAACTAAACCACCGAGGCAGCAAGAAAAACCACAAGACTGACCAGACGGATCCCACCTAAGGAACAACAGCAACAACAATCCCAACAAATGACAACAAAAACAAACAGAAAGACAAACAAGAAGAAGAAGAGGAAAACGTACGAAAAGCCGAAGTTAGCCGCTAGTTTCAAGTCGTGTCCAATTCCGATTCCAATTACGAGTCGCCGACTTGATTATCGATCAAATGAGTTGAGTTTAGTTACGTTGCGTTGAGTTGAGTTGAGTGGATAGTGTTTTTTTTTTCTTTTGTAGGTTGTGATTGGCTAAGTTTGTTTGGGGCTGCAACGGAAACAATAAATACGAGAAACGCTTTGATCTCTCGATGTCACCAAATTGAATAATAAAAACCGACGCATGTCGGCGATCTAAAAACAGAAGCACCTCCCCTTACAACCCTAAGGCCTCCTTCTATAGTTGGCAAATTTGCAATAGTAAAATGCTGTCCAACACACAACACCAAATGATAAAAGTCGATTCTGGGCCGACATTTCGAGTTTTTCGCATAATTATATTTTTTAGATCAAAGAATTCATTTACATTTTATATATTTTAATAACTAGTTTGCCAGCCATCCAAAAGCTAAAGCTAAAATTTTATTGAAAAAAGTTCAAATATTCTGCAAAGTATTTAAGAACAGATGATTTTCAACAGTTAGAGAAATATTTTCTAGTTTCTAGATAATTTACGAAAGATATAATAATGAAAGACTTTCTTCATCGGAGAGTATTAATCAATATCAAAAACTACGCAGAACATTTTTAATATATATTCTTCTTAATCTTTTTTAAGATCCACTCTAGCAGCAAAATTTTTTTTCTTTATATATAAATTTATGCTTATGTATTATAAATATTTGTACAAAGCTTGAGGACAATTTGCAAATTACGACACACAAAACAAACCAAAAAAAGAAACAAAGGAAACTCAGCAGAAGAATTGCACCATCATCATCATCAACAACAACAACAACAAGTGCAACATCATTATACCCACTCATAAACTGGAAGACAAAACCGACAAATGTGGTTGTGACTTGGGGCCACTACAGATCGAGAGGGAGAGGGGACAACAGAACGCACCCGGATTTTTCTTATTTCTTTTTTTATTGGTATTATTATTATGTTTGTTTTTTTTTTTTGTATCCAGTTCAGCTTACGGTACGACGACGACAACGTCTTCGGGGTCAATTGAACCAAACGCGTTTTGTAACCGCAGCGGCCCGCATACTGCAATAATGCTTAATCAGCATATACAGCTACTACAACAACAACAGTGGGCAGTGGTGCGTTGGTTGGGTGGTGTTAATGATAATAAATTTAACATGGATAACAATCAGCGAAAACGTTCAATCACATTAAATTAAGTTCACTCTAATTGAATAAGAGCAGCATAAGCAGTAGTGAAAGCGATCCAACAACAACAACATAAAGTGGAATACAGAGTTGAAAATAAAATTTAACTATTTAGGTTGCATGTGAAAAAACAGCTGTTGATTAAAGAACGAAAATAGCTCTAGACAACTGTAGTAGCATTCAAATTCAGATACCACAAAGAATACTAACAGTTGGCATCAAATTTGCATATGCCATTAGATCAGGTATATAATACAAATTAATTTGTCCAATTGACCGATTTGCGAAACTTCAAGTTAACCATTCGGTGAGCTACAAAACAAACACATATCTCAATAACTGATATTATCAAGTAACACTTTGATTCAAATATTTAATACATGTATTCCATGCCAATTCCAGCATTGCTCATGATAAAAGCTAAAGGAACAAGAACTTCGAGCATTATTTTTACTATATAATCGTTGAAAATTACCATTCGATCTCAGACAGAGAGAAAAAGAGAGAGAGATAGAGAAAGAAAATTAATTAACTCTATATGCAAATAAGTTAAAAATATATAGTGTTTCTCAATATTTTTCACACTAAGGAAGTGAAATGAAGTTCAATATTTGTTATCTGTATAAACGAAACAACTGTACCCCAAGAAAATGAAAAAAGGTTACTGTGTTCCATAGCATATTACTTATATGTCTCTGTGCCACAATTGGCTATTGTTTCAAAAGAGACTTAAGATGCACTCACAGACAAATAGTTGGATAGATATGTGTGTTAATGTAGAATTGTGTACTTGTGTACGTGAATATCTAAATGTGTTTGTGTATGTGTTTTTGTAAGTTGTTTTTGTACATAAGTAAGCAAAATCAACGCCACAATGCGTTTTAATAAGTCTTTTGTGTATCGTTTAAGTAACTTTGAGAGCACCCAAGATATGCCTCAGATCATCTCAGCACTAGGGTCTGCCAATGTGGCAATCTATAAACATATATACATATTTATTTGCGTATTTATATATATATATATATATATATATATATATATATAAACATTTATGTGTGTGTATCTTGTTCGTTTTTAGTTAGTTACTGTATCCGTATCTGTATCTGTATGTGTTGTTGTAACTTGCGCAAGCTGACGTGCACTCAGTGAACAATTTAAGACTCGTCCAAATTAATCATGTTCAACCGCAAGATTTCAGATTTCCATGTTTCAAGGCATTTGACACTTATCATCACTTATACTTCAGCTGCCTATTAAATATTTAGCCAGGAATTAGCCGAAAAAAGAAATTAGTACAAATAAACTGTTGCACATATAAAACATACAACTTTGTTACATAACGAATTGCGACTTTTTATCAATTGACATGAACTTTGACAGCAATATTAAAATGCTTTTGTGCTGCTTTTCTACCTTTTTTTTCATTGTCTTATTGAAAATATTGCTACACAGAAGGAAACTAAAATGGTGCAAAGTCGTTATTCATTTTTATTTTTTCTTATTCATTTGCTACAAATATTAAAAAATTGCAAGTTAGTAAAAAATAAAATGAAAATAAGTAACATTTTGTAGTTATAATATTTATCGACTAAATCGGTTGCATGTTGACAAATACGTTTTTAACTCAGTGGTAGGCCTAATAATATTGTTTTAAATGTGATGCTTGAATGCGTTTGAACAAACAAAACCGTTTTATGATTCAGTTCGATTTCCATTCGTCACGATCATTTCATTAGTTTAAATATTATATATTTTATACATTTTTCTGTTTTGGTTAAGTTAATATTTAAATTGCAGTAATTTCATTAAGGTATAAATTCAATTATTATTCTTGTTGAGTGCCTTTGCACTCGCCTAAAGCTTATCACGTTCCGCATACGCCGCATTATACAGCAAACCAAATACAAATGAAGTCATCTATGAAAATTAAGTTTTCCGCAACAAAAAAAAAACCAAAAGAAAAAAAAAACGAACTAAACAATAGCCACAACAACTACAACAGTCTTTTCATTTTGTTCTAATTTTTTTTGTTTCTTTTTTATTGTTGTTGCTTCTTTCTTTATTGTTGGATGCCTTTTTTGTGCATAGTAAATGTCATTAAGTTTCACTTAATGAGCCAATTTAGACAATTGATCCATATGCTTTGGTTTACGCGATACACATACATACATACATATAAATAGATGATGTGTGTTAGTGTGTGTATGTGTGTGTATATGGATAAAGAAACGGGAGGCAAAAGCGCGCCGACAAATGTGCAGAAACGAAATCCAATTCCAACCGACGACGACATTTAAGTTAAATATATTAGATAAAATTTATGTATATATGTATGAATATGAAATGTAATATATGACAAATGTGACTTCACTGAACACACACACACGCACACAGCTCATTGTTTAATTTTCTTTAATTTTTGCCGCATAACAAACAGGACAAAAAAATATTTTTTTTTTGTTTTAATTGGTTTTGTTTTAGTACATTTATTATTAATAGTATTTATTTCATTTTTTATTTAATAATTTTTTATGACACTGCTAATTTTGAAAATATTAGTTCTTCCTTTTAATTTTTTTTTAACTTTTTAAATTTTAAATTAATTGTTTTACTTTAGTTGGTCTTTTATTTTTAGAGGTTTTATATATGTAATTTTTTTGCCCGTACTTGTAGTGCTACTAAGACCCCAATAGTCTTCCATTGCTGCACGGTGTTGTAGTGGTGATGGACACTCGTAAACTGCGCTGCGGCCGCTATATGAAACGCAATCTCAATCTCAATCTCTGTCGTCGCTTCCACTTCAATAGTGTTGATTTGCTGACTTGGTGGCCCCGTCGTCTCTCTCGCTCTTTCCCTCAATCTGTCCTCAGCGGCTTAGCCTTAGTAAGCGCTCACAGACGCGCACACCCACACATATACGAGAAGTACGCACACAAATGCATGTAGCAGGCTTTAAGTCTCTATATAAACGCGCGCGCTTATTTTCAATTGTCGTGAAGATCTCTTGCAACGTTCAAAGCGCGCATATATGGAAGAGGCTGGTGGTGGGGGTCGTGGTAAATCGTCGTGCGACGATGCGGTGGGAGGAGATCTTTGACAATTTAAAGCACAAGGCGCGACGTGGCGCGACTATCATACACTCCCACACACAGGCATTATTAGTATATGTGTTTGTGTCTCACTTAATGCATTTCGTGTTTTGAGGCAAATGCCAAAAAAAAAAAAAGGCAACACACTAAAAGGCATAAATAAAGGGGCAATCAGAAAATAAACGCCGCCACTGCTAGTGTCCGCAGTCGTCGTCGTTGTCGTTGTCGTTGTTTTCTTCCTCTTATTCTGCTCACTGATCTTTTCCTTCGACAGTCAGACAGTTGACAGTTGGCGCTGTTATATGTATTCTGCGATCTCGCTTTCGCGTTTTGTGCCAAGTCCAGTATCGCTTGTCTTTCACCTCTATCACACTTTAGCTTACGCGAACAATAACATGAACAAAAACAAAACAACAACAATATGGCAATAAAAAAGAAATATCAATCCCGAATACCGATGCTCAGTTGACGGCGCGCATCTTTTAAATTTCTTTATGCTCTCATCTATCTGTATGTGTGGCTATGTGCATAGGTGTACACATGTGTATGCATATGTGTGCGTGCGAGTATGTGTGTATTTATAGTCAAAGCTTTAGTTTTTTTGGCTTCGGTTTTGCTTTTCAGATTTAGATTTAGCTTAGCATTTGCTATTCTTTTATTCTATATATTGTCTCGATGCCGCCGACGTTGACGTTAAACTGATTCGATGTTTCGGATAGCGCTTTAGTCGAAACTGAGCATTGACATTTTTTTTGCCGAGCTTGAAAATTTGTTTTATTGAGGCATCATTCGGTCCGTCAGTTTAAATAACTATAGACTATGTATGTATGTATCTACTTGCACATACACAAAAAACACGGATTGCATGCTCGCCACACACAGATACACACGCACACCCACTTTCCAACCCTGTATGTGCACATGTGTGTGAGTGTACCCATATTACAGTGTTCGCTTAGATATTAAAACATCCCGACTAATTAAATAATTTTCTGGAATCACCATTTGAGAGACAAAAAAATAATCAAATAAATATGCTTAACTCAAGTATGAAAACCACTGAACAGCTTTTCACAGAAAAAGTAACTGTACAAATTTTTAAGTTCCTTTTATTCAATTACCAAATTGAAATTTATTTAGCTAGATTTAATCTTGATATCTGTAAAGATTTAAACATTTTTGGGAACACCTAAAAACAGAATACAATCTTTATATCTCAAAATATTTTTTGATTGCAAAAAGATATGAAAAATCATGCCTAAACTGATTTTCTAGCCTAGGCTTGTGCAACTTGGATGCATATCGGGCAACGTTTTTGATTTTAAAGCTTTTATGTAAATTCCAATTTATCGGGAGCTTACTGCTCTTGTTGGTTGATATTGTCGTCGGCCAGTCTCCAGTTACCCCACATGGATTGGATAGTATTTCTACATACCGACACACACACATATATAGATATTGCTATGCGACAAAGGTCATGTCATGGTACAGCGACCAACTAATAATGATCTATACAAACAGCTCGTGCCATCAAAGAAAGTTATATATTTTCGGACTTGGGCTTGGCTCGACCAACAGCAACGGCAACAGCAACAGCAACAACAATAACAACAGCTAGCCACAACAGCTGCAATACATACTAATCTGATTATATTACGCCAAAAATCAAAAATATTTAATTAATTTGTGTCTTAAACAATTTATGCATTAACATTAATAAAAAAATTTAAGGCATGACTGAAAATGCATTCCTTAACAATAATCAAAAAGATAGAAAAACAAACAAAAATTAAAAAAAAAAATGAGAAAAAGGAAAAAACACTCAATTATGTTTGTAACCGTTATCTGATCTTCATCTCATCTCATTAGTTTCAGTTGATGTATGCCCTATTCATTAATTATTTATTCGCCTTATCAGAGTGACATGTTTTGATTCCACAACGAACTGTGAGTGATGCCAACAAACAATAAGTCATATCTAGATGTGGGGTTAAAGACAGTTAACTATCTTAACCGGCTAGCAGCATTTTGAAAAGTAAATAAAAATCAGACAAGAAACAGGATAGCTTCGAAAACAACGTATAAATTAAGAAGAAAATAATAGGTGACATCATTTTTAGGGCTTATCTCGGTTTCACTCAGGTGATAAAAAGGCCGACAATCGTCTGGACAGACATAAATAATACAGTCATGCGAGACTTTAGACATGTTGAAAAATACGAATACATAATAAGAGACACATCAGGAAGCCCCTTGTCAACAATCTCTTTCTGTCTCCTTCTCTCTATCTCATCGTCTGTCTATGTGAGTGTGCCTGTCCAACTAATTGAATCGAATCGTTTCTAATTAGGCACCAAAATGAAATAGTTAGCTAGACGACAACAACAATCAGGCCATAAGGCCACTAATACATACATATATTCAAAAATAAAGTAATGTGAATTTACGTTCAATCTGTTAGATTTTTAATTTGTCATGCATTGTCATCATCACAACAGATGGCACGACTCGCTCCTAAAGACACCTAAAGAAACATATTTAAGAATATGTATTCATTACTTGTGCCTCATAATTATTATTGCCTGTTTTTTAAATAAGTTTAGAATAAAACATATTTCTAATTGGAATCAACTTGGATTTTCATATTTAGGATGTGTATTCATAGAAAAGACACAAAGATATATCATGATAATTATCTAAGTAGTATCGACTCCAATTTTAAGTTCCATTAATATTGGTTTTATATGCTAAATACGGGTATGTCGGAGGCAGCTTCTTCAAAAAATGACATTGTCTTTTTATATGAGTTAATCAGAACCATTTATACAGGGAAAATGTCATGTTTTTCTATTTCTTAATACTACAAAATTTAATAACTTACATTTTACATATTGTAAAGGCAGCAAATGATATAAAAGAAATAATAAAAAAAACACCCAGTTTCAATTTTGCATTTGTTCTTATTAAACCGTAAAACAAATTAATTAGAAGGATATATATGTATGCTTTGAATTCAGATTTATGTATTATTTTATTACCTATCTGTACCCATATACGTATGTGGATTTATGTATCCGTATGTGCTTCTTGTTAACAAGTTATATGAAACGCCTTAGATTGTGCATGAGTTGTTGTTGGTTTTTATATTTTATATTAATGTTAATATAAGGTATCAACGGGGAAATATATAGGGAATACTCGCTTTGCTTGCTTTGCGATAATCTTTATCTTTAACAATTAAATCTAGGAATTTTCTCTTATACACGCACATGCCGAAAACGCAAATGCAGCCTATGTACACCGAAGAAAGAGATATATTTATATATATGTATATATATAAATAAATATTTATATAAACAACTTAAGATATTAGCAACCGAACATAATATATATTAAACAAAAAAAATTAATTTGACTAAACGCGTGTCACACAAGAATTAACGAAGATCGTCCAATTTAAATGATTTTGAAAAACTCAATATTGAAGGGGAGTTGGGGTATGGGTATGAGGGTAGGTAAAAGGATGATGAAGTTCAAAAATAAAAAATCAAGAAAACAACTATTTGATGCATGTATTGTTGTTTTTGTAGTTTGTTCTTGTTGTTAATCAGTTTGGCATGCCGACACCTTGCTGAAAGCTGAGCGTCTCCTGTTGCTTCTTAACCTCCTCCTGCATTTCGAGGGCAAGCTTTTTGTATTTTTCCGCCTCCTTTTCGTTCTTCTCGATGCCATCGCCACGCGCATACATTTGACTGAGGTTTGCACAGGCGTACATGTTACGCAACTCGCACGCCTTGTAGGCAAACTGAAATGCCTTCTTCATGTCCTTAAGCACAATGTAATCGGTATCCTTTATCGGTGCCTTAGTTGTGCTCGACGGCAGAACGCTGCCGCCGCCCGCCACATCTTCGGGCTTCTTTTGCACGCCCGAAATGTGCATGCCGGATAAATAGAAGCAGGCGGTGGCATTGTTCATGTCACAACTCTTTGTTAGAAACTGCAAGCCCTTAAATAATAATCATAAAAATATAAATTATTAAATTTGTTCTAGTTATTGTTTTTGTTGTGACTGCGCATACCTTGGGCACATTTCTGTCAATTTCCTTGGGCATTGAGCGCGAAACGAGCAATAGGCCGGAATGCAAACAGGCATCCGAATCATTTAGATTGCAGCCCTTCTCATAGTATTGATAGGCGACGCGGGGTTCGCCTTTGCTACCACTTTTGCCCTTGCCCAGAAAACTATAGTTGCCATATTTATAGCAGGATTTTGCATAACCATAATCGTCACATGTCGATTTGTATACTTTCGATGCCTTCTCAAAGTCCTTCTTAATGCCCTCCAAATAATCACCGAGCAGATGGCAAACTGTGAATAAATATTTTAATTTTAAACTTTTCTTTTTCTTTCCGCAATTTAATTTTGTTTTGTAAGCAAAAAACAAAATGAAAAAAGTTCGTTTGTTTTGTAATTAAATTACGTTACCAAAAAAGAAAAAAAAACCTAGGTTAGGTTGTTGTTGTTGTTGCAGCCACTCGCACACTGGCCGCCTATTGTTGTTGCTATTTACCTTCCGGTTTCTTTTCCGAATAGCAGCCAAATCGATATTCAATGCCCAGCTTATCTACATACTCCTTAACGTCAGACTCCTTTTTTAGGTCGTAGGCCATTGTGTTTTGTTTAACTATTCTGTGTACAAAAATAAAATACAACTGCTAGTTTTGTCGATGCCTCTCTGGATGCTATGTTGCTGTAGCGGCTATGTTGCTGTTTTTGCAGTTATTGTTGCTGTCCACTTTTTTACACTGACAGGTAGTGCTACAAAATGCAGAATGCGATTCGTGCTATCGGTGCTATCGATATAAGTGCGCGCGGTCACACTGTAACAGTTTCAAACATAGAGCGTCATGTACAAGTGCGTACAGTGTGATATTTGTAATAGGCAAAATAGTAATAATTATGAAGACAATGAAAATGATGCGCTTTTGTACGGCGAGTGGATGATAAAACGAAATTTGGCTGTGCACTATTATTGTCTGGTAGATTTGCACAGCTCCGGTAATCAATTACCGTCATATAAAGGTAATTCTTTTTTTCCCAGCTGCTTTCGACAAATTTGCCCCAACGTGGAAAAAACTCTGTTGGAATTTTGGGCTTTCTGGTGAGCGATATCCGGCAGGAGGCGGCAGCAGCACAGAAACGGAAATGTGCATTCTGCAAGGAAAGAGGTGCCAGTGTGGTTTGCTGCAAGTGTTACACTGTTTTCCACATAGCATGTGGTATGGAAAACCGTTGCGTTTTTCACTTTTGCAATGACTTTCGCAGCTACTGCCAACATTGTGCGCCACTCGATGCCTACAAGCGGCATCTGATCGCACATCCTCCGAAGAATGTTCATTGCGGTATTTGCTTTCGCGTGATCTTTCCATTTGTGCTCAACAATGTCTCATATGGGAATTGCTGTCACAAAGGATTCGCGCATCGCAGCTGCATGCGTGGCTATGCGCTCGCCTCCGGCTACTATTTGCGATGTTTGTGGTGTCGCGATAAGAATTTCCGTGACCAGATCCGATTGCAGTCGGTATTTGTACCTGATCGCGATGCAACTTGGGAGCGTCAAGCTAATGCGTACATTGAGCTTCACACAAGACTTTTGAGCTGCGAACAGGCGGAGTGCCTTTGTCCAAACGGACGAAAATTCCGACAGAATGGATGGACTATTCTACTTTGCATAAATTGTGCGACGACGGGAACTCATCTGAGGTGCCTTATCGGTGCAATGCAAATGCCCCGTGCCCTAAATTCGGGTGCCAACGATTACAAGTGCAGCTCCTGCATTGAGGTGGAGCGCAAGCTATATCAACCCCATATTGTGCGTACGCCACGGACGGCAGATGATCATTTTGATACTTCCTTTTTTATAATCAAATCATGCGCAGATCAGAACATTGCCACCGACTATGATTCGGCAGAGCTATCCGATGACGACGTATCAGTGAATGACAGCATTATAACAGTAATTGCCTCACAAAATCAGATGCTTCCCATCCCACACCTGTCATTGCAACAACAGCCACAAACACTAACGAGTCAAATGCTAGATCAGTCAGAAACTAGCGTAATTGAGCTCTCCGATTCCCAGTCGCATGTCTTACAGCAGCTTAGGTGCGCTCTGCAGACGCCTTTGCTGCTGCATGAGTCCTTCACCAGCGGCAATAACTTCTATCTGGTTGTCTACGAGTACAATGAGCTGCTGTCCGATCCATGCACGGGCACTTGCACATTGCGCTTCGCTCAGGACGACAAGCGACTAAAGGATCGCACGGAGGAGGCGCTTCTGCAGCTGAAGTTGACCGAAGCGGATATTTGGTATAGAGACACCAATCGTGGCCATTACGATGGAATTGATAAATATAGCGTCAGAAAATAACTATTTATATATATAAGCTTCAATCTGTTCACTGACAATTTTTGTTTGATTTCTGGTCAACATATTTGCAATCAATCAGTTGTCACTTGAAGAGTTAAAATTACAATGTAAAACCATTAACCATTTTCAGATTAAAAATTTGGATAGTCAGCAGTTAAATGTCAACAAATTTTTTATTTTACTTTAAAACAAAATTATATTTAAACAAATCTCTGATCTGCTGGGCTGTGGCTAAAATCAAATAATTTGGGTATTACATCGCCACATTTCGCCGAGATTTTGATGTCGGCCAAATGATCCGCTCGCGTCTTGCCGATATTCACAATGGCCACCGGCAGCTTGAGATCCTTGGTCTGCAGCACTATGCGATATCCTGAGAAGACTAAAAGGCTGGAGCCGAGAACAAGCAAACCATCGCTAGTGTACACCATTCGGGCTATTGTCTCGAGACGATCCTTTGGCACACTATCGCCAAAGAATACAATTTCCGGCTTGAGATAGCCGCCGCATTGCGGACATGGTGGTATATGAAAATTCTCAATATATTCAAGGGGAATCTCAACATCGCCATCAGGTCGTGTCATATTTGGTGCATCCTCAAACATCGGATTTAGTGTGGTGAGTATGCTTTGGAACTCATGACGGTCGCAGCGATAGTCGCAGCTCAGACACTTCACCACATAGCCACTGCCGTGCACCTCGACGATGCTCTTGGAGCCCGCTTTTGTATGCAGTCGATCCACGTTTTGGGTGATCACAGATTGCAGGCGGATCTCCCGTTCGAAACGGGCCAACGCATGATGTGAGCTATTTGGCAGGGTGCTCGAAAAATTTGGCCAGCCAACAAAATTGCGGGCCCAATATCGTTTACGTACACTGGCCGACTTTAGGAACTCGCTGTGCTGAATCGGCTTGTGATTGGTGCGCGCATAAAGCCCAACGCCAGCTGAACGATAATCAGGTATGCCTGCCAAAACAATTATCGCTAACTACCTGTATTTATTTGTAAAGAAATTTCCGAGTCTTACCTGATTCTGTTGAGATGCCAGCGCCCGTTAAAACCAATATATTTGGTTTCGAGAGCAAAAAATCCTCCAAACGTTTTATGTCGTCCTCCAGCACTGGCTTGTGCTGCGGCACATATTGCTGCCAGATAACGCTGCGACATCGAAAAACGCTTCCCAATCGCATTGTATAAGTTTTGCTTCAAGCACAAACCATATATTTTTTTACACAATGAAAATAACTTTTTAATACTTTTTGACAATTTTTATAAAAATTTCCTTCAGCTCGAAAGCAAATATTTTAATAATAGCGCATTGTTATAAAATCGAAGTAAAATATTTTTGTGTTTGTTGTTTGTATTTTAATAAACAGCTGAGCGTAAATCCTAGGTAATTTTGCATCACTGACAACTGCTAATTGACATCGATAAACTAACGTGATCGATGTTGTCCACGACGACTGCATTGGGAGTGTATCGGACGAGTGACGATAACAGCAGCGCTTACACGCTTTCTCATCCCTATGAAGCAGCGGCCGCAGTGGTGAAAAATTTAGCAACGTCCTTTTTACGTGTAGTTTTTTAATTGCATATGCATGTAAAACTTGCATATCGATACGCCAAGGATTCAACACACACACACACATGTGAATGTACTTGAACGCGCACAGGCACTTCTGGATAGCGACGCGATCACACATATTCCCCCTTTCCTACCCCTGCACCCACATATCTAGTCCACAAATATCGTACACGATTCCACATTCACTCCAAGAGTTGTGCTTGTGTGTGTATTTGTGTGTGTGTGTGTGTGCATTAGTGTCGGCTTCAATTTGCACGCTCGTCAACAACAAAACTACAAAAATTAGTATTTAGTCTTAAAGGCGGAAAACAAAAAGGAACAACAACAACAGAAACAAGATGTCATATCCACCGCGTGCACCGATGCCATATATGAATGCATCGATTCCACCGCCGCATGTGAGTTTTTCGTTTTTATATCTACCTACTTTCTTTTTATTTCAAACTCTCGGTGTCTTAATTTTAAGCAAAATAAATTTATATTAAATTTGTTTGTAATTTGCAGCTGATTCCCCCGCCACGCAGTTACCGCAACTCAGCGACGATCAGCTCGCAGCCAACAGTTTACCATAGACCACCGGAGCCGCAGCCACAATTCCGTGGTCCCGTCATCACCGTCTTTGTTGGCAACATTAGCGAACGAGTGCCTGAATCGCTGCTCAAGCGCATCCTTGCTGCATGTGGTGTCGTTATCAACTGGAAGCGTGTCTCCACATTCGGATTCTGTGAATTCGAGTAAGCTTAACTCAACTCCCAAAATGAAGTTGATTTATTGCCAAGATTAAACTTGGCTTGCATGTAGACATTTCTTCTTTTGTATGGTAATAAAATTGATTTTTGTTGTTGCAGTGGACCGATTGCGGCGATGCGTGCTGTGCGCTTGCTGAGCGAACTAGAGATTGATGGCAAGAAACTGGTCGCCAAGGTAGATGCAAAAAATAAAGTACTCATTGAGGATTACAAGGAGAAGGAGTGCAAAAATGGCGGCGAAGGCGGCCGCAATGCCATGATGGATGAAAAGACTGAGGATGAGTATGCGGCCAATCAGATGCACGATCTGCTCGAGGAGCACAAGCACGAGTTCGAGGGATTCGATGGCACAAATCGTGGTGATCTCTACAGCAGCAGCAACAGCAATCGCAAGAAGACCCGACGCGGCGATGAAGATCTGAAGATCAAGTCTCTCAACGATAATGCACTGGAGGAGGAGAAACGCAATTTGATAAGTAGCGAAATTGGCAAATTCCGGAAGCGAGCCGAGGCCGATGAGCATCGCAAGGAACTCGAAAAAGAGAAGGAAAAGGAGAAGCAGCTGGCCTCCAAAGAGAAAGAGAAGGAGCGCGAACGGGAACGCGAGCGCAAAAAGCTGCGTGAAGCTGAACGCAAAACCAGCAGTAGCAGCAGCAGAAGCGATGTCAAATCCTCCACCGAACCAGTCGTCGCCGCCACCGCAACTGCTGCTCCTGGCGCTTGTGCTGGTGTTGGTGTCGTTTCCTCCTCGAGCTCGGGCAGCACCAACAACAGCAACAACAATAACAACAATAGCAATAACAACAGTAATAATGCCGGCAGCGAAGTTGACGAAGTGGTTGTCATCAATGACAAGGAGCCGAGCAAGGAGCCGGTGGTCAGCAGTCGCAGACGCAAGGCGTCCATAGTCACCATCGATGTGTCACCTGTGCGCAAGGATCACAAGGACATACACAAGGAGCGTAGCGATAACAACAACAAAGACAGTCGAAGGCGTCGCTCAAAATCTCGCAACAAGGAGCGTGATCGTGAGCGCGAACGAGAACGGGACCGGGAGCGCGAGCGGGAGATGATGCGAGAGCGCGAGATGCGCGAGCTGCGCGACAAAGAGCGCGAACGGGAACGCGATCGGGATCGAGATCGAGAACGTGAACGCGATCGTGACAGGGAACGCATCGAGATGCGGGAACGCGATAGAGAGCAGCGGGAGAGGGAGCGCGATGAGAAGGTGGTGAAGCCAGTGCGCGATGCGCGTCGCGATAAAGAAATTGAGGAAGAGCAGCGCGAGCGCAAAAAGGCCGACAAGAAGGCCAGGGAAAAGGAATCGGCCTACCAGAATCGCCTCTCCAACTGGGAGGTGCGCGAGAAACGTAAGACCAAGGAGAACGAAAAGGTATGCAAAAAGATTATTTAATATGTTATTAATAATATTATTAATATCATACTATTAACCAGAAATACAAATTACGAAAAAAAAAAAAAAACAAAAGAAGATAATATGATAATAATATATCCAAAGTATGAGCTATAATTATGTGTGAAAGAGAGAGAGAGAGAGAGAGAGAGAGTGTAACAGAAGAAAGTGAGAGACTTTCGCAATTTGCAAAACGCATATTGTAAATCTAAGAAATGGCAAAAAATGTATTTTTATTTATTTGGCATTGCAGTTTCGCTTGAAGGATCTAATGCGACAGGATGAGCGCGAAAAGGACGCAAAGCAGCTAAAGGTATTCGTCGAGGATTATGATGATGAGCGCGACGACACGATGTATTACCGTGGACGGGAACTTCAACTGCGTCTGGCGGATCGTGTCCGCGAAGCTGATGCCGATTCCAAGGATCGCGAAAAGGAGGCCGCTGAACTGTCCGAACTGAAGAATAAGATATTCAGTGGGGATTTTGAGAATCCAACGCTGGAATTCGAGAAGAGGCGTCGCGAAATTGAAAAACTTTACAAGCCGCGCATCCTCATCAATGTCAATGTGGAGGCAACGGCGGCGTCGCAGCGACGCAAACAGGACGCGGCACTCACACAGCATACAAATCAGAAGGAGCAACTGCAGCAGCAACTTAAGCATCAACAGCATCATCAGCAGGAAAGGACCGATGCCCTGCATGATGATGATAATGACTTGAACAGCGGTGCAATTGCCGCTGGGCCGAGCGGATCGGGTGTGCTGCATAAGGTGCCGCCATCCGAGGATTCCATGTCGACAATCGATGATCACGCCTCAATGGCGGACACCGCATCCCATGCGAGTGGCTATTCCTCCCATCCCAACACCAGCACCATCACCAGCAACAACAACAACACCACCAGCAACTACAACAATCAGGCTGGAGAAAGTGTCAGTCGGCAGAATAGCGAGTCGAGAGATTCACTCTCCAACATCCACACACCCACAATGAATGCCATGGACAATGAGCACGTTTCTTTTGCCTCTGCGTCGGCGGCAACTGCGTCCGCAGTGAGCATGCCGGTCATCTCGCTCACGCTAGGCAACAATCTCAAGAAGAAAATGATCGAGACGACGGGCGTGTTTGTCAACGACGATGACAACGACGACACCATCAATCCCAAGAAGCGTAAATTGGTTCCCTTGGGTGAGTACAGTACAGTGGAGAGAAAGAGAGAGAGACTGAGATGGATAGCAAAAGAGAGAGAGAGAGAGGTAGAGATTAAGATTACACATCATTTACAATTCCAGAGTTCTTTGCTTAGAACCGGATAGCAATCAATTACAATTTCTTCGTTACGATATTTAATTCCTATTTTAAACTTTCATAGCTCTTAGCACACAAGGTGCTCTATGCCAAATCCAAACGTAAAAGTCAACTTTAAAATGTTGCTTATCTTTGATAATCTTTTGCATCAGCTGCATATTTTTTTTTTAGAAATTGACAAATGTGTGTTGTGTTAATGTTCAAGCCAATAAATGTAGGCGCCTACTTTCAGTTGCTCCCAGCGCTTTTAAGTCGCATAAAACGGCATATTAATTTTTCAATATGTCCACACTGCAGAGAATATGATTAATAGCATGCAGGCGCGATCTCTCCATCTCTCGCACTCTGTGTGTATAGTTAAGAGAACGATAAATAATGTTTCGAATTTGTGTGATTTTTTTATTGTAGACTACGATGACAATTTGAGCAATAGCACAACAACCGTTAGTGCACCACAAACGGCTGCGGAGCGACAAAGTTCTGCTGTATCAGCGGCGACAGCTGCTGCCGCCGCCGTTAGCCAAAAGATAGCCAATGCCAGTGGTGCGGCTAGTGCCGGAACTGGTTCAGCCTCCGCCACTTCTGCCGGAAGTGCCAGTGTTAAAGCGAGCGGACAAAATGCAGGCAAACACGGCGGCGGCGGTGGTAGCGGCAACAACAAGCACGCTAAAAACGAGACTGCATCAGCGTCTGCGGGGAGCGGCAATGGCACAGGTGGCACCGCTGGCTCAGCAACAGCAAACACCAAAAAAGATGAGAATGGTGCTAAGGTGCAGGATGAGAAACGTCGCCACATTAAGAGCATCATTGACCGGATACCCACACAGAAGGAGGACCTCTTCAATTATAAACTCGATCGCAACGAGGTCGACAGCAGTCTAATGGAACGCAAAATCCGTCCGTGGATCAACAAGAAGATCATTGAATATATTGGTGAGCCGGAGCCGACGTTAGTCGACTTCATATGCTCCAAAGTATTGGCCGGCAGTCCGCCTCAAAGCATACTGGACGATGTCCAAATGGTAATTAAAAAACAAACCAAATCAAATTCACCCCTATAAATATATCGATAACTAAATCTCTCTTACTCTCAGGTGCTGGATGAGGAGGCTGAGGTGTTTGTTGTAAAAATGTGGCGGTTGCTGATCTACGAATTGGATGCCAAAAAGAGTGGCATCGATGGCAAATAGTGACCAAAACAGCAGAGAGACATTGCTATAAGTTTAAGTTACATTTGTAATTTGCCTAGACACTATTTAAAAACTAAAAAAGAAGATAAATCCAACCACTCTATGAATATATAATGTGTACATAAAAGGAGGGCGTACGGCATGAATTGCTGTTTCTTCACAGCGTCAACGATTTCGGTAGCGATAGCGATCAATTGCAACAAACAAATTCATCTATAATGTAAATACACTCTCACAACACAACACAACACACCAAACACACGGAACAAAATGTAACAACAAAAAGAAAAACACCAACCAAAACGATAAAATGAATAATAATAATCGTGCTCCTTGTACATTTCTATCTACAATCGATTCTTCTCATTTGTCATTTATAGTTACTTATTTTCTTTCTCTACTTTTCGGTAAACAATGTACAATAAATGTATATCTAGGTTTTTTTTCACATTAAATTAAGTGAAGTACTTGACTTGAATGTAGAAATGCCCTTATATAAATAATAAATATAAACGAAACAAAATGTAGAACTATGATATTAAGAAAAATCGAGAGAGCGAGAGAAATGGGATCGTGTCACAAGCTTAAAATATTTAGCGATCTTTAACAGCGAGGGTAAACTGTAGTTGTCAAATTTGAATGGGATAATTATATATTTACAATTAGGAAGGTCCTTTCAACATTAAGACATATGTGAGATGGCATTGTGATTAGACGACTTCATGCTAATGCTATTGAAACGGTTTGTTTTTTGTTTTAAATAAATATACACTAGGCATTTTACATCAAATTAGTAATTTGAAAGAACGCTCAACAATAACAAGTCGAAGGACTTGAATCGATGTCTTGCTCATTATCTAAAATCAGCGCGTCGGAGGAATTGCCGATGCTTAAATATTCCGACGAAACAATCTAAAAGAATAAAAAAATATTTTAGAAAACTTTGAAAAAAGAGTACCATTAAAAAATTGGGCACCTTTTCGACAATATCCTTGAACACATCGCTGACAAACTGATCGCATTTGGCCGATGTCTCGATGAAGAGAGCTCGATGTTTGCGTGCAAATTTGCGGCCCTCATCACGATCCACAACACGATCACGATCGATTTTGTTACCAACGACAATGATGGCAATGTTTGGATTGTCGCTATAACTGTCCAGTTCGGCGAGCCAAGCCTCCAGTTTGACGAGAGACTCGCGACTGGTGATGTCGTAGACGAGAATAGCGCCCTGCGCCTTGCGATAGAAACTGGGCGTCAAGCTTCGAAACCGTTCGGCGCCAGCTGTGTCCCACAGTGCCACCTTGTAGTCGATGCCATCCACATCCATCACGGCGCTCTTAAAGTCCATCCCAATTGTGACGTCATGATTGTCATCGAATTTATTCTCAACGAATCGACGAATCAGACTGCAAAACAAAAGAAACAAAAATGCTTACGATCATGATGCAAAATAAACAAGACAAAACTCACAAATGACTCAGTCAGTTATTATAGAGCCATTCTCTGTTTATTAGTCTTATTCGTCTGATTTGACATATTTGCCTATGCGTGAGTTTGTGCTTGTGTGTGTGCGTTAAATACGCAATAAAAATAGAATACATTTGGAATTTAGCTAGTTGCTTGCCTGGATTTGCCAACGCCACTTTCTCCTATTATGAGAAGCTTTATTGCTCTGTCAGCCATGTTTGCTGTCTACTATATATTTATTTGTTGCGACTTAAATTTTTATTCACAATTTGTTTAAATACACGCCTAGCTTTAAACAAATTGCGGATTTGCCTAAGCTTTGAGGGGGCTCTGGGTTAGATATGTTGATGTTGCCACCCTGTCACATTTATCAATATTGCTCCACAATTGTAATATTAAAATGTGGCAGTGTAGTTCTAAGCAACCGTAGTAGTGTTGTAAAACACGAGTATCTACTGTCAAATGTCAAAATCGGCTTTTGTTTGCGTTGAAGCAGCCCTCGTTCTGTTGCACTCAGCCCTAGTTCTTTCTTTTTTGACGTGACCAGCGAGAAAAATGGTTCGTGCCTAAATCTCTACGAATTTTAATTCGAAAAAATTAAAGCACATCCGTAGCTAAAATAACTAGCAAATGTATAAAACACCATAAAACATGTGCATATTTAGTGTGTGAATTATTATTTTGTATGTGTACCAAACGAATTACTAATAATATTGTTCTGTATTATGTGCACAGGGTAAAATCAAGTGCTCCGAATTGAGAACCAAGGACAAAAAGGAGCTCACCAAGCAATTGGATGAGCTCAAGAATGAGCTGCTCAATTTGCGTGTGGCCAAAGTCACCGGCGGACCTCCATCCAAGCTCTCCAAAATGTAAGTTTTGCTCGGCAAACGAAAAACAACAACATGCGAATAATTTTATTGTTTATTTATATTTGAATTGGACAGTCGCGTTGTACGCAAAGCCATCGCACGCGTCTACATTGTGATGCACCAGAAGCAGAAGGAGAATCTGCGCAAGGTGTTCAAGAACAAGAAGTACAAGCCGCTGGATCTGCGCAAGAAGAAGACCCGCTCCATGCGTAAGGCTCTCTCGTCGCGCGACGCCAACCGCAAGACGCTTAAGGAGATCCGAAAGCGTTCCATCTTCCCGCAGCGTCTATTCGCCGTCAAGGCATAAAACACAAAAAAAATGCAGTGTTCTTGTTACTATCTAATTCCTGCTAGTGTGCGCTAAGAATTCTTCTGAAAAGAAAACAAAACAATTACCAATGCGAAAGGAATAAAAATAAAACCATTTTTTTTTAACGTGATTTGAATATTGTGTGTATTTTTTATATAAAAGGGGTGTGTACGTTTGTGTGTGTGTGTGCGTGAAAGTGTGCTCTTTAAACAGTTAATCATTTAGCAATCAGTTGTCAGGCAAAAGCACGCACTTAAGAGTAGAAAAAAATAAACATCCTGTAGGAGATTTAGATTCGTAATAAATACTTTATAAACGGTGTAGCATTAAATTCATACTAAAACCGTATAGCTTTTCCATATAAGCATAAGTAACCACTTTTCTGCGCAGAAAGTTTGCGTTAGCAGTAACACTTTTGCTTGCTTTACAGGCTCGCTCAGCTTTTGTTGCAGAAACTATCGCTAAGGCAAGTTTGTGCTTCATTTAGAATCTATAGCATACAACTCTTAATACATGCGTATTACTATGAAATGATTTGTATTCATTCGTTAATAAGCTGTCAATCGCTAATTCGCTACAGAAAAGTGTTTTTTTTTTTAAATTTAAACAACACGCAAACTGTCGGCCTGAGATTTGATGAAACAAAACCTGTGGTTACAACTAAATATATATTTTTTTAATAGTAGGTTCTGTACGTTCAGTGAAAACTTGACCCAACTACACTCAAGTCTTAATAACTTAATAAATCTATAGAAAAAAAAGAATAAATGAATCCCATTTATATGAATTTTAGGAATGTATTGTCGAAGATGTTTTCGCGCCACGAGGTGCTCACCTGGGTAAATAAAGAAATGGAGGCAAAAATCATAAAAATCCAGTATCTGCGTACTGGTAAATATGCAAAAATGCCAAAATAAAACACAAAAATCGTTGGATTTACAAGATTTTTACCTTAAATAGGCGCTGCTTATTGCCAACTTATAAACAAGCTATTCTCAGATTCGATGCAAATTTGTTGCATCAAGTTTCAGAACGATAGGAATGCTTTAAGCTGCTGCAGAATAGCTTTGCAAAGAAGTAGGTGCGCAAGGAGATATCGTCTGGTCCAGGAGCGCTATAAGGAGAATTTCGAGCTCCTGCAGTGTTTCCGTTGTTCAACGCCAATTACGGTAGTCGACGCTGTCGCGGCCCACAATTTTGATTTCACGCAAAATGTTCGAGACCAAGCTTCAGATTGTCGATTTATTTGAGAAGACGTACGATGCACGACAGCATTGCACGTTCTTAAAATATCCAATGAAATCGCGGATATGTAATATAGCAAAAACACCCGCTAAAAGCTAATGACCAAATAATCCTGGAATCAGTTTGCGATTCTAACACATCAAAAATCTAGTTGGTTTTTTTTAAAGTTAAATACAACAGCTCTGCCTTAAATATATTACTAAATATCTTTAATTTGTTTCACTTATGCACTCTCAAATAAAGTAATTAATATACATAAATTAAGAAAATTTGATATATATATATATATATATATTTTTTTTTTCTATGTATATATATATATATATATATATTTTTTTTTCTATGTATATATATATATATATATATACATAGAAAAATATTGTATATTTGTATATTATATAAATAAGTAGTTAATTGTCGTGTATTGCAAATTCGAATACAAAAGACTCATACTGAATATGTTTGGCACTTTTGGTTAATATTATTCTTTTGAACAGCATGAAACAACGGCGTGCTGCGAATGACGCCCGATAATTCCTTTGAGTTTTTGCTTTGGTGATAGTTTCTACTCGGCATCGGTGAGAGCGGCTGTCCCCAGAACTTCAGCAGTGCGAATATCTTGTAATAGGCAACTCTATAACGGGCAGAAAAATATTTAGTTGAGATTAATCAGCATAAATTAATCTTTCATAACGCTTTGGTCGCACCTGTAGTTGCGATTGCTGGCCGCATAGATAATCGGATTAATGACGCTGGAGGCCCAGGCCATCACTGAGGCAATGATGTGCAGCCAGGGATAGGAGGTGTTGCGCTCATCATCGACAACATTGGCCAGCATTAGCGGCAGGAAAGAGATGAGGAAACACAAAAATATAGTGACCATCATTACCGTCAAGCGATTATCCTCGCGCGCCTTTCGTGTACTCGTCGTCGTCACATAGGAACCAGATGCTGAGGCTGTTTTAGCAGCACCGGCGGCGCCAATTTGAAAATTATCATGACTGCGTATCTTTTTCTTCTGATGCAGCACGGTTATATAAATACAGGAATACGATATGATGATAACCAGACAGGGCAACAGAAATCCAATCAGGAAGAGCGTCTTCTTAATAGATTTGCCCCCCTTTTTGAGTATCGTGCACGAGAAGGTCGCCTCGTCCAGACCCATCTCACCCCATATACCCAAAATAGGTGGCAGCTACGAAAAAGAAAATAAACATATATTGTAATTCTACTTCGAAAAAGGTTTGTGTGTATGCATTGTGCACAGCACTGCTTACCAGCAGTAGAAAGGATACAGCCCAAACGAACACCAGCTGAAGTGTTATCAACTTGGGCTTATAGATTTGTGAGTATCGGCTATGGCAGGCAATGAGTATATATCTGAAAATTTAACATATATGTTTGTAATTTCTTAATGGTAGTTGACTTGGCTTCTGTTACAAATCCTACCTATTTAGTGTAATGCCCACCATGCTGAGCAGTGAGACGGCGACATTGCCATAAAAGATAACAGGAAATATCTTACATAAAGTGCTGCCAAATGTCCAGCTCTGTGAAATGAAAAATTGGGAATAGTTAAAAATGTGAACAAGTTATGCATAAAATTTACACGCAATTTCAAGTACCTCCTGAAAGAAACGCACAGCTGTCAAAGGCAGGCTGAAGGAGCAAAATAATAAATCCGATATGCTCAGGGATATAACAAAGGCTGTTGTTGCATGCTCGCGTATCGTTGGGCTCTTTAACAACGCCAGCAATGTTATCAGATTGCCTGCAATTATACGAATAACTTTGGTTACATCTATATATAAATAGATATATATCAAATTCTACTTACCAAACACGCCGACGGTCACAAAAACACAGGCACTGATGGCAGCGAAAAGCGTTGCGGAATGCGGATAAATAGACTGTGTTGGGACATCCATGCTGTTTTTGGAAATAAAAATGAAATTACAAACTATTCAAATGATTCAATAAAATTCAGTCAACATAAATTTAATTAACGTTAAGTCTTACATTGGTTTAAGGATAGCCAGTTATAATTCGGAAATAATTCTAAATGAATAATAATATGCTTTGCAAGCATTCTTTCATTCATTCATGAATGACAAAACTATAAGGCCCCGTTTAATATATTATTACAGAGCATATAATATGCTCTTTCAGTAAACACAAAACGTTTTTTGACTTTTTTTATTCACTCGTTTTGTTGCGTTTCGTAAATTGTTTTCATTGAAAACATTTTCGTTGTCCGTTAAAATTTGATTGTGAAATCATGCAACATTTAAGCGCTATCAGCTGCACATAGGCTCATTTTAATGACTCTTCTTGTATGTATTTTTATGACCAATTCAAATTGTTGTCAAAAAAAAAAAAAAAAAAGAACAACTGATAAGGAGTAAAATGGATCAACACAAGCGGAGGAAACAAAAGAAACAGAAGTGTGTATGCTATGAGATAATTCAGAGCCTTTACAACGATTATGATTCAAATTAGCAACAGATAATCATTCAATAAATAAAAAAGCACTTAATTTCATATTAAAATCAGACAAAGCTATCAGATTATAAAATGAATCAATGATTTATAAGAAACACTTTAGAATGAAGAACCGCTTTAAAAGATTTATCGAAGATGAAAATAAGAAAAATATCAGAAAATACAACAAAAAGCAAAACAATGTAAATTAAACTTTTAAACATGGATAATAAATATATATTTAGTTCAAACTAATAACAATTATACCTTTTACAAAATAAAAAAGAAAAACCAATGCAGCATCAAGTTATTTTCATTATTTTTTTATAGCTCTTGGTCTAACACATGTTGCAAGAAACGTAGAAACCGAACTTTGCGACGCGCGACTCAGTAACGTAATGTGGCAGCAAGCACAATGAACGACAAAAAGTAGAGTAATGAAAACTGAAATTTTCAATTAAGCTCTGATTTTTAGTTTGTTTGTTGTGTTGTACGTTTTTGTGCAGCTGAAAAATAACAACATAGCTAACTGGCAGGTCGGTCGATCTGACAGCGTTTCAACTGTTTTGCATGCCACACAATTTTATTTATTTTATATGCATTATGCTCTTTATTTATATTTGGATCGCCTGAATTAAAAAGCGCCTTGTTACGCATTTAACAACGATTTCCGGTGGCTCTTCCCACCATCAACTATCAAACACCACCACCACCAAGCAGAGCAAACAACAAACACCCTATCCAGCAGCACCAATGTGTGGTTCGTTCTTCAAATGAAGGGGCTGCCACTGCTTCCTCCTCCCCCCTCACTCATCTTTCTCTCTTTAGGCTTCCATCTGCGAGATTTTTTTTTTGGGCTCTGTTTAAATTCTTGGGGGTAAAATGAGCGGCCCGCTTTCATGCATGATCAACATGTGTGTTGTGTTTTTGTTATTTGCGTGTGTGTTTTTGCTCTTCTTCTTATTGTTGTCTTTCTTTTTAATACCCTATATAAGACAAAGACAAAGTCATATCCATAACATAAAAACATATGATAATTGCATTTCATTCAATAGATATCAATGACTGTAATTGCAACAAATATCACTTAAGTATAGTTACATATGTATATATATATAGGATACATTTTAATTACAAAGTAAGAATTTCTGCTCTCCTAGACTGCTACTTACGATGTTTGTATAGGGTATCAAACAGTCAATTATTCATTTACTGATATTTTATTTTAAATTGGTTTGGGTATGATACCATAATTTTAATCTGAATGTGCACAAATGAATGAGTGTGTCTTCTCCCCCTCCCGAAACAATTTTTTCCCCACTTAGATAAGGTGGCACATTTATGCACGATATACATATATATATAAAAAAAATATAATTATATATATATATTGAGCATAAGAACATTACAACAGAAAGGGTCAGGATTGTGCTGGAGAAAAACTCTTGACTCTTACGCATCGAGGGTTGCTCAGTTTGTAAGTGCTATGTCAGATATCAGATATTGCCAGATGAGTATATATGTGCTCTCTGCCTAACATGAACTAGTTTATAAGCAAAGCTTTAACTTTGATTCTGGGTACAAATGATTCTTATAATAATGGACAAAAAAAATCAGCAGCAATCTATAAAACCAGATGGCTTACAATATTTACGACAATATCTTATGCTTCAAAGATTTTCTTTGGATCAGTTCACCAAAGTTCAATTAAGTTCATGTTCTATATTTGGAACCACCCATGGTTTAAACATTTTCTGTTGACATCGATTTTGTGTTTATCGGGTTGTCTTATCTGAGCTCAATTGATTCTTGGATTAAAATTAAAACCCGCAATGACTTGGGACTTGAGCCATCGATCAAAGCAAAACTGATTAAGCTTTAAAACATAAAGTTATGTCAAGGGAGTTACAAACAGTGGCTGGTTCTCATCATTTGCTTTGCTTTTTGTTTATTTTATTTGTTGTACTCCAAACAAAATGGAAACTTACGATGACTAATCAAAACCAAAATACGAATCGCTGCTGTATACAAATGTAGCTGTAGATGCATTTCGGCGATTAGCTTATTATTAATATATATTTATTATAATCATTACAGTGGATGCTCGATAATCAAGCCTTGAATTTTTATTCAATATTTCTTTCAAGAATTGATATTTCGTAAAACATTTACAAAAAAAAAAACAAAAATATTAGCACATTTTCTATGATGTTGCTTTTGCTTTGTTGTTGGATGAATTTACAATTTAAATTTGGAAAATACTCACACTTTGGGAGCGAGTACTGTATTAATATTTTAATTATTAAATTATTATGCATATGCTTTTCAGGCCGGTACAGGTTGTTGTATGAATTGGATTTTTTCATATTGAGCATGAGTCAAGCTTGCATTTGCTGTTTTTTAAAGTCGCGGATGAATCATCATCAGCTGCTCTGTTTATTTGTTTGGCTAAAACAGACAAAAAAAGCAGCCACATCAACCACTGTGCAAAGATGACAATCGAGTGTTGGCGACACAAGCTGCAGGCTATGCAACTCACTTGCAGGAGCCTGCACACAAAGAAACCAAAGTAAATAAGCAAGCAAATTTGGGAAAAAAAAGGCAACAACAATTATGTGAAACAGATGATTTCATTTTGGTTGAGCACGAATAAAGTGGTTTCTCTCTGCGTGCGTATGAGTGCGGCTGCTGCTGATCTGCCAGAGAGCAAACGAGAGGGAGGGTAGAAAAGTGCATACGAATCTTGTTGTAATGCAGAAGGCAAGCAGACGTTTGTTCTTTATCATTGCAGAATCAAAAACAACAACCACTATGAATGCATGCGCACTGTTTCAAATTATATTTTGAAGCCACATAAGCACACACACGTACGTAAAGAAACTCATAATAATGTTACATATAAAACACAAACATACATATTCATGCAAAGCCATAACAATAGCTATTACATTTTAGTGACTTGTCAAGTTACGCTTACCCGCTGCTGTTTTTGTTGTTATTGTTGCTGCTACTTTTTGTTAGGAGGCAGCTGTGAAATTAGTTGACAGGATTTTTAGAACGCGCCACGATATATATTATTGTATTGTATGTGCATTTTTTTATGATGTACGAAAACACATCTTTGTTTCACATTTCCACATTCACAGCTAAAGTCACAAAACAAAAAAAACATTTATTTCAAATTGTTTGCGAAACTTATGGGAAATTTTGATCTGACATTGTATTTTTGGGAATGGCTCTTGTTTGTGGCAAGTGTAGGCTTATAAAATAAAATAAATAACGGTTGCTTGCACTGGCAGCCCTCTGGCAACAAAAACTAACGAATCTTTGAAATTTAGTGCATAAAAGAAGAATATGCGTCCGAAACTAGCGGCGAAACAACAACAAATGATGTCCGAGTTATGTTAATGTTAAGCCGCTGTTGCTCTCGACTAACACTGTTAACCCCCAAGTGTGCGATCGATAACTAAGAGGTGACCAGTCGTTTCATAAATGCTATAATTTATGTAATCGACACTTTTACAGTGCCATTTTGAGTAAGCTGATCATTGCAATTATTAACGGCCAACAACAACTAACTCTATTCAAATGATACAAACAAATCTAATAAATCAGTCAGCCTACAAATAAAGCTCCGATCTGCATTTTGATAGTCAAGCTGAACCGAAAATGTGAGCGGAAACAGAAGTCAACTTGTTGCAAATGTATTATGATGTATTAGTAAATGTGTATTGTATATATTTTGATATTTTAAGCGAAATGAGATTACATTTTTTATTATAATGCTATAAACGTATCAATGAGATAAAACCATGCAACAACCTGATTTCTCCTCCAAAACAAGTTCTCATTTGACGAAGTGTGTAATCCAAAACCGACTGCCTATTAACCAATCCAATTTAACATTCGTTTCATCAAAACTATGTCGAAAAATAATTGTGAAAATAATCTATTTTCACATTCTACTTTTCTTTTTTTTGTTTACGTTTTATTATATTTGTTAAGAGCTTAAATATTACACTCTTTATTAATAAATAAATTATGAATTTACGTGTGTTGAGATTAAAACACGTTTCACTAATCGCCGCCATTTAAAGCATGATGTAACCAGTCGGCTCTCATTTACTTTAGTTTAATTTTTTTTTTTGGAATTTTAGCCAACTAACATTCGCCTCGACGTCTCAATTGACTATTCAACATTATATATGCGACAACATCAAGATTTTCAAATAGTGAAACCCGGAATCCAAACAATAATCGTTTTACGACCCACTACAACTTTTTAACTTTGCAATATCACTATTACAGTAACAGCTGTCATGCACTACATATTATCCTATCTATATATTTGTATCTATATATTATATGGACATAATCATTTAATCAAATCAAAAACACAATTTGACAATTGTGGTTTCATTTGATTTGATTTACAATGCACTCATTTGTTAAAAGTTTTTCTGCCTTATTTAGTTAGAAAACATTTGCAGCATAAAAAAAAAACAAAAACAAGTAAGAATGCTGTAGTCTGGTTTTTTTTGTTGGCAAATTTCCCTATAAATGTGAGCAGGTCTGCAAGTGCATTTTACATACACTTAATCGAATATATATTCGACTGTAGCTTGAGTGTTTCCTCTTTCGATCTTGATTAATCAATAATAACAATACGCATATTAATAATTTGTGTTTATTGGAAATGTATGTATATTAGGTAAATTTCAATAAAATAAAACAAACTTCATCTACGCCAGATATATTTTAAATTTTAAGTATCGAGCAATTAACGTTTCTGAAATCCAGGTGTTGATTGAGACAGCTTGACAAACGGACAAAGATTTATCAACTCGGCCGTTGATCATGATCAAGAATTTATGTATTTTATGGGGACGGAGATACCTGTTACATACGTTTCCACAAAACCATTATATTTTTTTACCCATTTTTTATTGTTCATGGTATAAACTAATATAATTTCGCTATTAGGGAGATCAGTTTTCTTAGGTACGAACAAGTTTTCATATCCATCCGATGCCGATAAATTTTTTTAAGGAGAATGTGGTAAACAAAAGAGTTTCTTTCAACTTACCATTTAAATGCTATATCATAAATCCATAATTTCGTAAACAACATTTAAATAGAATATATGTTTAATTACCGATTGCAAATCGGATACGGGTTACTTCTATTCTCCATGAGCGTTTTAAATAATTATTCTTAAATTAATTATTTAATTAAAATGTGGGAAAAATCACGCTCCTTTACTTGATTTAAAAAAAGAAAATCCAAGCTACAAGTCTCATATTAACGAAACAAAATAAAGTATGTCGATTTTAATTAAGACAATCGCTTCTTAAAAAAAAAAAAAAAACTCTATGCAATTTAAAGTAAAAATTTTCGAATATAAAGCAGCTCTTTAAATAACTAAAACCGGTCCAGCAGCCTTCTGGCTTACCACCGAATATTCGTCTCGATTAAATGCTCGTTAGGGATTACGTTGTTTGATGACATTTGCATTGATAATAATCAACAATCAAGGGAACAGGTGTTGCCTGTTATGATTTGAAAATAAAATCCAGGATTGACAGCAGCTGACAAGGAGACTTGTGCTGTACTAACATGCCTAAGTACTAACATGCCTAAGTACAGCACAAGTCTCCTTGCCAGCCAATTCATCGGCGTTGTCGCCACATGCGTCACCAGCTGCACTGGCATGGCAAAATCTTAATGGCACAAATGCAACTCGCTGCAGGCTCACCCGCTTGCCCCCAAATCATGGGACTTGTTGCAACGAAGCCATGCAGCACACGGCACGGTTTCCTCAACAACAGCAGTTTCCCCAACGTGAATTCAGCTTGTGAGTTGATATCTACACATACTTCCACAATTTATTGAATATTAATTATTAGTGTCACATATTGATATCGTTGTTTCAATGCTTTAATTTAATGCCCGTGGGCGGGATTTACGCAGCCTGCGCTGCAGGGGCAACTGCTACCGCAAACTATATTTGTTGCACCACAGTGCATATGCTGTTAAACCATCAATTTGCTGAGGCTCGATGTACGCAGTGTGGGTAGATAATTGAACTACTAACATTTATAATGGCCTCCTGTAATAATCATTGTTATTACCTTTTTTTTTTTTGCCACAGAGTCAATTGTGTTTTTTGCGAGCATTTTGTGTGGCTTGTATCGCTTCCTGCTGCCGGCCCAGCAGTGGCCAGCTCGGATGCGCCTAAGCAAAAGATTCTCTGCGTTCGAGCTCTCGCTCAGTTGAGTGGCATTACAAAAATTGATTCAACTAGAAACTACAAAAGAAAGAATATATTTACTCATCATAGATTGTTCTTATTTTTTTTTATAACCAACTGAAATTCTTTTAATTTCGCGATGATAATTCCTAATTTAAGATTGAGAAAAGTATCCGTTTATCAATACACATTTTGTGGTGACATTCAAAATTATATTTTACATGTTTATATGATCTAACTCACTCTCTATCTCTGCCTCTCTCCTTCTCTCTTTTTGTGAAGTCGAGTGCCATCGGCAGGACACTTTGTTTTTTTTAACTTATCGTTGAAGTTTCTGACTGTGATTCTCGGGTGCACGATCGGTCGGAGGTGTCACGTCTGCTTAGCGAGCTGTCCAACGATACTGTTGCACTCAGCGGCCTCGGTATTTCCAGCGTCACCAGGAAGCTCTTTCCGCCAGTGTGCACAATTGAAACTTGCAACGCAATTTAATTTTGTGCCAACCGGTCAACAGCTAACTGGTGACATTAATTGAAAATGTGTTCGTTTTGTTTTGTTTGGTTTAGTTTTTTCCTTCTTTTCTGTGTGCATGTGGCTGGCAGCATTGTTACTTATGAGTTGGTGCTCATCCAGTTTTACGAGGATACAAAGTTTTGAGACTGCCCCCACCAACTACTGCAAATGCTATTGCATATCAACCCAAAGTGTCCATTACAACTAGTAATATATATATAAATAAATATATATATTGAATTAATTTATTGTTTGAATATTTCCTTTATAAACATAAGCACAAAATGGGAAGAGTATCTTCATTACAATATCGCAAATTTTATAAAAAGATAATAAATACATAGAGTATATAAATATACATAATATATATGTATATATATGTTTACGATATTGGTCAATAAATAGCCTGCCTGCACTGCGCTACAGGAACATGTCGTCTGGCTACAGCTGAAGCTGTCACTACAATTTGAGCTGGGGAGCTGGATCTGGAGCTGTGGCTGGGGCTGTGGTTGGGGCTGGGATTGAAGATTTGGAATGAACCAGTTCGGCTCGTCTGATTGTGATGCAATGCGGCCTTAAATGGTGCAAATGTGCATGTGCATGTGCATGTGAATGTGCCTCTGTTGAATGTTGCATTTGGTTTCCTAATGATGCGAAAATGCGCGGCCAGCGAATTTGAACCAGTTGACCAAATGCCAATGCCAATTGGACCAGGCCTGCGGTGTTGTCGTCGCCGTTGCTTCCGGCCGGTCTAACCCAATTCGAAATTTGCAGTCGCTGTCGCCGTTGCAGTTGCAGTTGAAGCTGGAGCAGAGACTGCGGCATATATAAGACGGCTTTAAGTCCACTAACGCGCAGACAATCAACGCTCATCGAAGTGAATCAAACGGCACAACTAGCAGACAAAGACACAAGCAAGCAGCAACGGCAACGACAACAATGTTCGCATCCAAGAATCCTTGTCTATCGCTGATCCTGATGGTCAGCTGTCTGACTTTGGCCAGTGCACAGTTTTTGTTTCCTGGCCATAGCCATGGTCGGGGACCACGTGGTCTGTACGGTCCACCCCCAATTAGCAGTGGCTGGAGCAGTGGATGGAACGGTCCCAGCCTTGAGTTGCCGCCGTCGCATTCAAATCACATAACTAGAGATGAGGTTCTCTCACTGCTAGCCGCTTGGAAGGCAGTGGAGGCAAAACCAACGCCAGCGCCGGAGCCTGAGCCAGAACCAGAGCCAGAGCCAGAGCCAGAGGTACCCGCACCAGAGCCGGAGGCACCAGAGCCAGCACCAGCGCCTGAGGCACCCAACGGCCCAGGACCCGCTGTGCCCTTGACTGTCTCGCTACCCGCCTTTGTGCCCATTCAACTGTCGGCAATGTATACCGCTCCGATTCCTGTGCCCGGCGCTGGTCTGGGCGCCTTCGGTTTCGGCGGTGCAATAGGTGGAGGAGCCACAGCAGGGGCAGGAGCGGCTGCTGTTGGTCCTGGAACGGCTGCTGCTAGTGCTGCCGCTGCCCAGTCACGTTTGGGACGCCCCCTTCAGCGTCGCGTCAACACCAACATTCGCTTTCCCGTTGCCAATCCGAGGAGTTTTGCATCCGCCAACTATGTAGCGCCTCGACCACGTGTCTACCGCACCATCGGCTCGGAGACCGGTCAGCCAATGAGGTGAGTGTACACGTATAACAATGCTCCGTTTCTGTCCTTCTCTCATCGTATTTAATTTAATTTCGCACACAGCATTGATGTTCTGCCGCCGCCGCCTTTCCTTGGCAATCCGGTACAGTTTGTGACCAGCAATTGGCAGTGAAAATAACCCACATATATGTCGACTACGGACTTCTATAGGAACTACTATATAATCGTGCTTATCTGCCTTATATATGTGGCATCTAAGTGATAACTGTAAATAGCTTAATGTTTAACACGATGACATGGTTTTATAAATCTGTTTTTTTTTTTTTTTGTTAACCTTGTTGCAATATATAAATAAAAGTTAATACTAAAGATATATATACAAAAGAAAACCGCACCATAAGCATTTTTACCCAAATAGATTTACAATTCCTTTTGGTACTGTATAGCATTTGTATATACATATATATATATATATATATATATATATATATTCAAGCAATTTTCTTATAGATAATGCAAATCCTTTGAGCCTTTTTGTCGCATTTATAAACAATTTACGAAATAATAACATCTATATATGATCAACACTGCCTCACTTTTTCTCCCCTCTACCTGAATCTGTTAGTTATAATTTATTAATCTGATGTTGTTTTACTCAGCGATGGTGAAAATAACTAATCAAAATAATCTGCAGATTTTAGATTAAACAGAAGTCGGCTTAGTTAGTTATGACCCAAATTAAAATTGTTTCGTCATTTTGCTTTTGGCATGCACCATCAGTTGGTTTGCAATTCGTCACCTTTAGGCTCAAAGTGAGCAAATCTCTAGCTACAGTAATTAGTAATTATCATATCTAAAATACCGCTGAATTCACAAGTTACCAAATTTGCACACCATAACTGCAAAGTGACCACAGCGGATCGATCAACAAACTCCCAGGAGCGTCGTACACATTAATGCAACCAGTTTGCATGCAGAAATTCAAGTCGCGCTAAACACACGCATAAATCTTTCATATATAATTTATGGGCTACTCGCTAAATTTTAACACACATTCTACAATTTTGTTCGCCATCTTGAACTAATCGACCTTAATGGGATCATTTTTTTACACTGTTGCCTGATTTACACATCCAATGCATTTGATCGACGTTGTTGTGCCTGTTGTACCACTCCCAATCCAATGTGTCATGGTGGTTCCCGTGCTAATTCACGAACCAATTCCAGTTTGAAATCGACTATCAATATAAGTGCCTGTACCTGTTCCAGCTCCATTGATGGGCGTGTCACTTGAACAGTCCACCTGCCATTTGTCTGAGGACGACACGTTGACAAATCGACACATAAAAAGTAGTATGTCACTGATTCACCATTTAAATTTGATTGGAATTTATCGCATTTTACACTATACAACAGCATTTCGACCTATCATCAATGGTCTTCAAATGCACTTATTAGTTATACTTATATTTAGTTAATAAACTTAACTGGCATTTCCCTACCACAACTTCATTTTTATCTGAGAGCTCAATTGCATTCTGAGCTAAAGAGCATAAATTAAGAAAAATAAACATTTTAATATTTTCGATAGCATTGATTTAAACTGTTTAGTTTTTATTTAAATATTTTTTGATAAGATTTCACACATACGAAATTTATTTAAGTTTAAAATCGATTTAAGTTCGGCGGTTCAATTTAAATAATTTACAATTAGACATCAATTTGTGCATTAAATATTTTGTAGAGTTGTTTATAAGTACAATTTTTTTTAGGCTCTCTGTTAAAATTAGTTACTAATTATTGAATCGCAACTCGCATTAATCTCACAATCAAATCTCGTTCGTGTTGTTGTGTGTAATTTGGAATATATGTTTTATTTTTTTTTTTTTTGCATTTTTACACATTTTATATAAATGGATCTGTTAACATTTCAGTCACAGATGTTGCGATCGATCGATGGTGTCGACGCCCAGATTATTATGGGCTTCCCGCACTACATGCAGAAAAACATGTCATGTCATTTGTAGAGCCAATTACTTATTACATCAGACATGTAGTTAAATACTAACGCATTTATAGCTAGTTCACATATTTGGTAAAATATAAAACAAAATAAACATAATACAAAGCATACAAAATCATGAAATCACAAAATGACAAAATAAAAAGACGATTAATACAAATTAAAGTTAAAATTATCTGCATGGCATCGAAGTTTGCTTCTCTCTTTCTTCAGTTATTTAGTTTTTAAGACTTAGTGCAGCATTTTTGGATTAGCCTCGCCAGACATTGATGAACGGCCAGCATTACAAAGGCGCCGGCAATCATATAATTCAGACGGTAAATGGCCGCCTGGCAATAAAGCAGCACAATGCCCGCCAAAAAATATAATATGATAGACAACACCCAATAGAACCGCCTGCAAAATATGGTAATTATAATAAAAACATAAGCTACAATTTCTTCCATATTATCAGATGTTAGTGGAAACATGATAGTATGTAGTATACATAATATATTGACAATCATCTGCAATTTAGAAGTTAAAAATTACATTTGTCACATGAGAACATATTAAAGATACAAATATTGCAAGTGATAAGTTGAAAAATTATTCAAAATATTAGAGACAGCGTCAGCAATTAATAAGTAAATTTAGCAACTGATATAGTTTTTTAAAAGTCTCCACTACCGTACATGATGACTAAAGTCTTCCCTTAAATATTATAATACCCTTTTACTAGCCGAGTCTCATTTATGTATAAAAGTTTCTCCGTATGAAAATTATCTTTTTGGAACTTGTTACATATTCGTCTTTTATATGTAGGCAGAAAATAAATCGGTTTGCATTGCTACAACATATAGCTACCAAAGTAAGGAAAACGTCTTGGGTTAAATGTTCCCAAAGTCACAACTTTGTCAAAAATAAAGCAATTTTTGGTCTCTAGATTGATTGTGCATTTAACCAAAAAACCCGATTTAAACTGCATTTCAATTGGGAAACACGATTTTCCAATATTGATTTTTAAATAATATTTATGTGGCACTTACAATTTTTGTGGAGCGCGGAGCTGAAGGAGCAGACTTAATGAGCCCAGCACCACTATGCTGGTTTGTAAGCTCGGATCGGGCAGAACAATTCCATGTCTGCAATAAACCAAAACGCAAAGTTAAAATTAGTTGAAATTTAAACATGAAGTCACATCACGCACCGGCGACTGCGTAGCCAGGCCAAGCTGGTGGGAGCGCTTAGGAGCAGCAGGATGAGCAACATTAGCAAAAGCGTTATATGATATGGAAAGTTCTGCAATCCCACACAGCACTCTTCCTGCTCTCCCGATTCAAGCTGCTGTTGCTGTTCCCGTTGCTGCTGATCGTGCTGTTGTTGCTGCTGCTGATATTCAGTTGCTTCGTTCTCGTTGGCATCGCTATCATCACTAGTCTTTAGCTCCTGGCCTTGCTGCCGCTCCAGCTCTCTATTACACTCATTTTCCGCATTGGTGGATCTTGAATCATTTCTTGGTGATTGTGTTCTACCCTTGCCTGTGGCCATATGTACAAGATTGGCCGCCTTTTGCCACAGATAATCCTCCAGATATTCCTTATAAGCATTTGATAGCATCAGAAAGTAAAAAACAAAGGCCAAAAGTAACGCCAATCCACTGCAGGTCCCCAACGCGATGGCAATACTCAAGATGCCTAACGTAATCGGCAGATGTGTCATTATCGAGATCATTATATTCGAACCAGATGGGGAAAGCCGTGTTAGGCGCAGCGCCAAGCGATGAAATGCATTCCCGTACAAGGTCATTGATAGCCAGACGCCCACGGCGGAAACTATTGACACTCCAATGGCCGTGCATTGTATGATTATCGAAATATTGATGCTATAGTCCAGTGGCTCCGGTGTTGGAAATACCTTCATGTTTAATATTAGCTTCTTGAGCAAGCGACAACCTGTGCAAGCGAAGAAGAGATAATTGTAAAGGTTTAACCATTTTGGTATTTATCATAACCCACCTGTGACAATAAAGAGCGATGTATACTGCAGGTAACCAACGCAGGGCTTGAGGCTCTTGAAGCTACCAGCGGGCTGAAACTTATCTAACTGCTTGCGGAGTACAATAAACAGCACACAAGCCAAATGTGCCGGGAACCAGCCGTAAAACTCCAGCACCAAACGTGATAGGGCGACCGCATATGAATACTCATAGCTAAGAGCGAGATGAGCAGAGAATTAGAGAGAATGAAAGAGAGAGAGAGAGAGAGAGAGAGATAATGAGTAAGATTAAAACAGTGCATATGGATAAGTATAGAAAACTCATCATCCCTTGATGATGTAATGTAATGCAATGTAATTAATATATGGGTATTTTCAAATTCCATTCACAAGGATGTGTTATATATGAAAACGCTGTGACAAAAATAATTAACTTGTCCAACCGATAAGCTTCAAAATGGTTTCAATGAATCTATGAATTAGAAACGTTCGGAAAAGAGGAAAGAGTAAACAACTTTCTGCAACTACAAAAAATTAATGGTGTTATTAAAATATTCCTACCTAATGCGATAACGACAAATGGGGTCCAAATACAAATCGAGCGTGACGGGATTCAATGTGGTATTATAGATCTTGGGCATCAAGGTGGGCACATTGATATACAATCCTGGCTTTTGAACCGCGGAGCTGCAATTACGAGCAATCAAATAAGCCACGATTTACAATGAAAACCAAGGTCCAATCAACGTACGTTAATGTCTGATATCGGTCAAAGCCTGCGGCCCACGGAACACACAACTTGGCTGTGATGCGGTAATTGGGGTGCACACACTGCAACGGCTCAATTACAATGCGCAAACTCTGATAGGGTTCAACTAGTTCCGAGATGCGCAGGCGATAGTGCAAAGTGCCCTGCAGCGTCTCATTTACAATTGTTCGACGTCCAAAGGCGTACCAGCGCGGCATGCGTATGTCCAGGATGCGATCCTTGGGATCGTAAATGTCCAGATTGTAGCCAGTGCGTTGACTGACAGCAGGTAGTCGCACCATGACGTGCGTCCACTGCCTATACGTGTTCCGCAAATTGTGTAAATCGAGCAGGACAACGCTGCGTTGTGCATTGTCATCATTAGTCAAACGCTGGACAAGATGCGTCAGCGGTGTCGCCTTGTCGCTGCAATCCGAAACGAATAGGTTTTGTTAGCATGTATAGGGAAGTATACGAGCTTTCTCACCAGAAGTTTAGGCCCGTTTCGTTGTCCTTATGCGATTCGCAACCAAATAGCCAATTCTCATCGCTCTCAACGTTCAAAGCCTCAATAGCAAGTTTCTGTACATAAAGTTGTCACAACAAAACGGTATGAATTAAAAAGGCGATAGCCGAAATGGGGAGTCACCAACGAATGCATACCTTATAACGTTCCGGTCGATGTAGGCCAATCAGATCATGGTAGTGACTCTTGAGACCATTGGTAAACAATTTGTTGATGACCATGTGACGCTCCTCATGCCAATTGCTGTGCGTTTGAAAGCTGACAATGCTCTGCTGGCGAGTTCGTTGTTTCTAAATCGATAGAAATTTAAGATTTGTTTATAGCAATAATTTGTTTTCTTTTAATCAGCGTATAACAAAAAAAATAAAAATATTTATACATAATTCTAATGCGTGTACTGAAATATTATTGTTTGCTCGCTTACCACAAAATGCGAGAGGGCGGCATTCATATTGCGCTGTTTGTTGCTGTTGAAGATGATGGTGGAGTCATCGCGTCGCTGAGCAATGCTGAAAAGGAAGCGATTGATGACCTGCATGAATTGAAGACACCAGACGGCAGACAAATGATCGCAGCTGAGACTCACGCCAGGAATGGCCGAGGTCTAATAAGACATGAAAATAGATTGTTAGTTGAGAGTTTACAGTAGATTAAAAAATTGAGATTTTACCATTGCATGCAGATCGTTAAACTGTGATGTGGTCAAACCGGCGGGAACAAGCAAATCTCGATTGCCGCCGCCTGTTGAAATAAGAAGCACATTGTCTAAGCTAGCCGATAGTTCTTGGTTAGTAATCCGCTCCTCACTAGGCGCCTTCTGATGGAGGCTTTGGCACACATTCGTCGTGGTTGTTGGCTGCGTGGCGGTTCGTGTGCGACTAAGCAACTCATCCGTCTCGGTATAGAACTGGCTGAGATGTGAATCCAAATTGAGCACTGGCTGATCGAGAGGCGTCGATATGGTTATAATTGAATTGATGTAATGACTAATCTGCGCATCTGTCAGCACCGACTGCGCCAGCTTGCCGCCCATGGAGTGACCAATGAGTACAATGCGACTTGGATGCTTGTACAGCGACAGAATTGTGTGAATGCAATGCGTCAAGAACAAACGCTGCTGATACATATAGCCACCATAGAGCGCCGACAACTCCTCATCATAGTCAATCGTATAGTAGTCCAGATGAATTGCCGACTCGGGAGTATCTCGCGCCTTGCGCAACGCGACAGAAGCCAGCGAACGCACCTGTTTGTAGGAGCCGGCATTGCCCGGCACAAAGATAACAGGAGCGCCCGTCATGCGCATCTTGTGTGGATCAAGTGGCTGACGGACACCCTCATAGTAGTAGTACAGACCATAATTGGGAAACTGTTTATTCGCATCAAATCTCACCCGCTGTGAATTAACACATTTTTATCTATGCTTGAAGGGTAATTGGACAAAAATCTTGTGTCAACTTACGGAAAATTGTGGTTGACCAAACATGTATGTCATGCGACAGGCGTTTGGCTCCACCTCGATGTGTATGTGAAAAATTCCGTAAAGGAAGCTGCATATTGAAGCTAGTATCACCAGCACGGCACAATTTCGGAACGCAATCATTTGCGCTTCAGATCGAGTTTAAGTTATTATTTATGCTCCGCTCGCTCGCAGCTGTCTAACTGCCAAAGCGTTGCCAGTTTTTCGAAATGCATCTCATAGTGATGTGCGCACATCGTGCAAGTTAATGCAACATGTACAAACAGCGTTTGATACCAAAAGTGATTAAAATTGATTTTGCACTCTGCTTAACTGTTAATCAGTACGGCCCAATTCGATATCGATAACGCGTCTCGAAAGCTATCGTCATCGATAGTTCGGCTTTATCCGACACACGTGAACAGTGTTGCTGTCTTGGCCATTTATGGGGCAGATATGCCATTTTTAAATTAAAATTTTTTTTTAAACTATTTTAGAAAGATTTTTTTTTACCTATTTGTGATTGTTTTTAGCTCTAATATTACTATAAATTAAATACAGTCAATTGCTGCTGTGCTTGATTTGTAATAATAAAGGTTTATTGCCATCCGCATATTTCAGAACTTTATTTCAAAAACTATCCTATTTTAGATGATCTTTATATATTTTGTTGTTCATTTTTAATTCTTGTGAATCTGTCGGATTCTTGTATTCGACAATTGGCCACATTGCGCATGACAGCCCCTGTTACAAATATCACACACACCCAAACACTGCTATAGAGCATTCCGATCGAATACCTTGTTGATCTCAAAGTATTGATCATTATTATGGATTTGTGTTTGCTCGCATCCCGTTGCGGTAGTCCATCACTCAGCTTACAGCTGCGTCCCCGCCCCCATTACCGACAACTAACACACACTCGCCCCCGCACGCAACGCTGTGCTTCGTAACATGTTTACGCTTCTCTAAGCCAATCATTTGTGTTTGTGTGTGTGTGTGCGCCTCATATGCGTGTGTCGCTTGTTTATGTTGTGTGTGTGTGCGCGCTTAATTCGCGCACTGGATCTAGCTAACTAACTCGGCTGGCTGGCTGGCTGGCTGGCTAGCCTCTGGGCCTGTCTGGGAAAAAGACAGGAGGGTAAAACCAAAAAAAGACAGTAATGCCCTGCTGAGGCGCGGAAACAACAAAAACAAGCCACAAAGTTGACGCCGTCTCGTTGTCGTCGTCGTTTTTGTTGATGTCGTCGTCGCTGTCGCCTTCGTAGTTCGCCTCGCTCTCTCGCTTATCTGTCGATGAGATCGTTGTGTGTTTGTCTTCTGGATCGGATCGTGTTAGTAGTGTATGTCGTCTTGGTGTCGTTTATTGTTGCTGCTGCTGCTGTTGTTGTTGTTGTTGTTATGCGCTGTGACTGACTTGTTCAATGATTTAGTAAAAATATTCATAGCTCATTCCAAAACTTGTTCTTGTGCCTGCTGCAAATACAAAATTTATAACGCGCTGCGGAAATTCACTATTTCTATGTATCTATAAAAATATTGAATATATATAAATATTATATATATTTGTAATTCTTTATATGTGACGTAGTTGTTAACAATAGTTTTCTGTGTTGTGTTGTGTTTTACTTTTTTTCATATCGTTATATGTTGAAATAATTGTACAAATCAAATACGAAACCGTCGTCTTGGTTCGTGTAGTCTCCTGTCCCTGCATTCCTCTCTCTCTCTTTGCCTCTCACTCACCGATTGTTGTGTACAATTTAAATACACCACCAAACCCCCACCAAACTCGCAAAAATAAACAACTGCATCCGCCTTTATCATAAAAAAAAACACTTAATATTTGAAATAAAAAAAATATACATCAACAATCACAATGGAGGTCTGGCGATCGCTAACGGTTGGCGCGTTTTTAGCAATGGGCTTCGTGTGCTTCTATGGCATGGTGGAATCATGTAACGAAGTCGTCTGTGCCTCGATAGTCTCCAAGTGCATGTTGACGCAAAGTTGCAAATGCGAACTTAAGAATTGCTCCTGCTGCAAAGAGTGCCTGAAGTGTCTGGGCAAAAAGTACTACGAGGAGTGCTGTAGTTGTGTGGGTAAGTCAAAAATTATATATGTATATGGGATCGATGAGGGTATGTGACATTATCATTTTTCATTCTTGTTTTTTTTTGTGATTTTTTTTTTTCATGTCTGTTGTTTTATAGTAATTGATTGCAAATCTATGCGTGCGTGATATTTGCGATGTGTAACCATAGATTTCGTGCGTGTCTCACCTATCGATAACTGTGAGCCGCCGTTAGAATCCCGATTGCTACAGTGCAAATAGTAAAATATAACACATTTGTTATGTCCATTTTTGTATTCGATTGTAATACAATTATTTATTTTTAATAAAATATAAATTTAATGTTTATTCTCTTAGAACTTGACGCATGACTGAGGATTTATTATAATTTATTGAATCTCATCAATATTCATTAATAAAAGTATTAACATTTTCAATCACTCGTAGAACTCTGCCCTAAACCCAATGATACCCGAAATTTACTGTCTAAAAAATCACACGTTGAGGATTTCGAGGGTGTGCCTGAGTTATTCAATGTGCTGGCAACACATGAGGATAGTGAAAGTGATGATTGGGATGTCTTCACTTTTCAAGTGGATTGGTCCAGGGGCAAACCAAAACTGGATAAAGACGAGAAATACTATCTGAGTAAGTGATGTACAATATGGTAAATATAAAAATATATCTAAAGATATATTTATCATTCTCAATAAAATAGAATTCAATGACAAGAATCTGGATGAAGCACATGAGGAACGTGATAATACGACGACAGTGAATTGTACAGTAATATATTTGGAACCATGCACATCGTTAAATAAATGCCGGCAAAGCTGTCAATCAATGGGTGCTAGCAGCTACAGGTACCTAATATAAATTAATTAATTTGGTTCCATTATAGTTAACTCAATGATTTTTGGTTTTTTAAATGAAGGTGGTTCCATGATGGATGCTGTGAGTGCGTAGGATCAACGTGCATTAATTATGGAGTGAATGATAGTCGTTGTCGACATTGTCCGGACTCGAAAGATGCGGGAGATGATGAAATCGATGAAGATCTGCAGGATTTTGGCGATAGCATGGGTCCGTTCGATGGCTCAGTAAATAGCAATTTTTGATAGGAGCGAACAAATGCCATATAAAGAACAAAACAAAAACATTTTACAAATTAGTTACTCAATTCAGTGACATTATTATTGTGTAGTACGAAGTAACATTTGTATAGCATTATTATTATAATTATTATTATATATACTTTTTTTATTTTAAAGAATAGGTCCTTTTGATTGTTTTTCATTTTGAGCAGCCCAACAATATATTTTAGAGCCGAAAATAAAAATTCTGTATAAAACAGTAAAATTAACGCGTTGAATAGCGATAGTTTTCTTAATCGATATGTGGACAACGTATAGAGGGCTAATTATCAATGATATCAATATCGATTATAAATATATAAACATATTTATTTTGTCATCAGCGTTGAAATTGTGTTTTCCGTTCTATTTTTCGAAAACTACTCCAAAAAAATATGTCTTAAAATGACAACTTTATAAATTTATAGTTGCTTACAGCGCCCCAAACAACATCGAACAGCTGATTGGCCAGCCATTTTTCGCCGGGGTGGCAACACTATCTCATGTTATTTCAACCGAACAACATCAAGTTACGTATTCGAACCGGCGGCCACAAGTCTAAAGATAATTAAAGGAGCTTTAAATTATGTTTAAAGGCTTGCGACATCTACGAAATGTGCTGCAACGTGGACACTACAATCTGGCGCGCTGTCAAGCCTACGTGACGCATACAGGCAAACCAAATAGCACCGCTGCTGCTTGCCTGCCAATAAAACGGCCGCCAATTGCGGCTTCTGTGCAGTCGCTAAGTTTTCGACAGGTGAGTGAGTTTGACTGCAGATTGGAGATTGCACTTGGTATCAAAAATAGCCAAGTTGATTTTCTTCACACAGATGCGAACGCTGCGATTGGAGTATAAGGCGATCGTGGGCGTTATTGCGCGCTCCCTGCAATTAACGCCGCGCGAGGTGCAGCAATTACATCTGCGATGCCTATGCACCCGCAATACAGGAACAGATGCGGACAGTCAAAGCACCAAGTTGAGCAGCAGCAGAAATAAGGATAAGCCAACGAAGGAAGTTAAATCAGACAGCGAAAGCACGTCAGATGGTGGTCAAGAATCAACACAAGCTCCCAGCCCCAGTTCCAGCAGCACTGCCGGCCCCAGCTCCAGCGGAGATAACAACAACAACAAAAACGAAAACGATGAGAAAATGCGTTCAGTTTTGACTAAAGCGGTTCTTTGGCTATTTACCATTTACATGTTTGTTGCCTTTATATCATTGCTAATAACACCGCGCACAGAGCGACCCGAGGGTTCCACACGGTACGTCTCGTGGAATGAATTTGTGCATCATATGCTGGCCGTCGGTGAGGTCAAGGAGCTGATCATTCGACCCGACATGGAAATGGTTACGATTATCCTGCATGATGGCGCCGTCATCAAGGGACGCAAAGTGTCATCCACCATATTCCACATGGCTGTCGCGGATGCCAACAAGTTTGAGGAAAAGCTGCGTATGGTCGAGAAACGTTTAGGCATCAGAGATGGCGTTCCAGTTACTTACGATCGCCACGATACCACTGGACGCCTCCTGATGCTTTTGCTATTTTGCGCTCTCCTTATCTCCATAGCGACACGCATGAAGAGCATGAAGAGTCCAATCAGCATGGACTCATTTGTGAGTATATTTGTGCGTTTATTATCCCATTTATATTTCCCATTTTTAATTTTCTTTTTAGAACCAAATGGGTCGGGCGAAGTTCACTCTTGTGGATCCATTTGAAGGTGGACGTGGTGTGCTGTTTCGCGATGTGGCTGGTCTTAAGGAGGCTAAACAGGAGGTCAAGGAGTTTGTCGACTATCTCAAGACACCGGACAAGTATCAGCGCTTGGGCGCCAAAGTACCACGCGGCGCCTTGCTCTTGGGCCCACCTGGTTGTGGCAAAACGTTGCTGGCAAAGGCGGTGGCCACCGAGGCTCAGGTGCCGTTTCTCAGTATGAATGGGTCGGAGTTTATTGAAATGATTGGTGGCCTCGGTGCCGCACGTGTGCGAGATCTCTTCAAGGAGGGCAAGAAGCGGGCTCCCTGTATTATCTATATAGATGAAATCGATGCCATTGGCCGACAACGCTCCGGCACTGAGGGTATGGGTCAGGGCAGTTCCGGTGAATCTGAGCAGACTCTCAATCAGCTCCTCGTCGAAATGGACGGAATGGCAACGAAAGAAGGCGTCCTCATGCTAGCGAGCACCAATCGTGCCGATATACTCGATAAGGTACACAATCTGAATCACTAAACTTGCTCAATTGTTAATCAATTTATTTAAAATGTGTTTGTGTATGCAGGCATTACTTCGACCCGGTCGTTTTGATCGTCACATACTTATTGATTTGCCGACGCTGCAGGAGCGCAAGGAGATCTTCGAAAAGCATTTGTCATCCGTTAAGCTGGCCGAGGAGCCCGACAGCTATTCCCAGCGTTTGGCCCGACTGACGCCCGGATTCTCCGGCGCCGACATTGCAAACGTGTGCAATGAAGCGGCGTTGCATGCAGCACGCCATGTCCAAACCGAGGTCACCAGCAAGGATCTGGAGTATGCCGTCGAGCGTTTAGTGGGTGAGTGTCTCTCTTGCAAATATATGTATATTATAAATAATATTTCCTTCAATTTCCCTAGTAACTATAATAGTTTATAAAATATTTATATTCTGTGCGTTTAATTTGAAACTAAATGAATATCCTCCCTCTGGTTCCAGGTGGCACCGAAAAACGTTCGCATGCGCTTTCGCTGACCGAACGCAAGGTGATTGCGTATCATGAGTCTGGGCATGCACTGGTCGGCTGGATGCTACCGCATTCGGATATATTGCTCAAGGTGACAATTGTGCCGCGTACGAGTTTGGCGTTGGGTTTTGCCCAATATACACCCAGTGAACAGCATTTGTACTCCAAGGAGGAGCTGTTCGATAAGATGTGCATGGCACTCGGTGGACGTGCAGCCGAGAATTTAATCTTTAAACAGATCACTACTGGCGCTCAAAACGATTTAGAGAAGGTCACCCAAATTGCCTATTCACAGGTCAAGAAATTTGGCATGAACGAGAGTCTAGGTCCGATATATGTGCGCGATGCAGATGAATCTTCCGGCGGTGGCGGTGGCACGAAACCTTTTTCCCGGGCCATGGAAACCATCATTGATCTCGAAGTGCGCAGTATGGTTTTGGATGCATATCGCAAAACCGAGGATCTGCTTACCAAGCATCGCGACAAGCTGGAGAAGGTAATTATGTCGATATCAGTTTTTGTGCGATACACCTTCTTATATATATATATAATAAAAATATATATATATATATAATAATTTGGCTTTAATTTGCTTTGCAGCTAGCGGAGGCGCTGCTGGACAAAGAAACACTGGATTATGATGAGGTGTGCGACTTGATTGGACCACCACCGTTTAACCCATCCAAGCGGCAGGTGGACTCAGTAGACTTTGAGGAGTCGCTGAAGAATCTAGGCACCACTAAGCCACAAGTCTGACAACCGCCAACTAAACTGACAACATAATGGCTCCAGCTGTGACCCTTCACATCTTTCCCCTTTGCACTCTCATATTTACACAGCCGGTTCATGTTTAATAAATGTAAATAAAGTTGTTTACCTTTTTTAAGCATTGCGTTAAGTGATTAGCCAAAGCCGCATTCCTTTTTTTGTTGCTGTTGAAAACAAATATATATGTATAAACAATCATATAAAATCCATAACTGATTACTCAATTCAATAGTGACGAACGTCTCACAATTTGCATTTCTCCGTTTGGCATACAATTGCAAAAAGTGCAGTAAAATGCTTAGTTTGGTGTTTTCGCCTATCCCCTTAAGTACACAGCAAATATTAATTACTTTATTTATTACAAACTTACTGTTGTGAAGTCTACACCTCACAACCCATTTGGATAGCTATCTATACACACACAGTGAGAGACAGAAAGAGGGAAATAGCTAGACAGTAAGGGAGAGGGAGAACTTGGTTTTGAACTTGGCTTAAATTTTTAAATTTAACTTTAACCTAGACTTTTTTTTAACAATTTTATCTTGGCATCTAATATTAAAATAAGTAAAGCCAACTAAATTTAAACAAAATGCAAAGGTTTAGCTAATTGCTAAATTACAAAAATATTTAAATTTGAATGAGGTGGCTAGATTGAAATCTTTGATTAATGATATGCGTGATTTAAATACTTAAATTAATACTGTCAATTTGAGTTTACTGTGACATTGTTGACAACCATAACTCACATATACCATGCAAGGGAAAGTACTAAAGAATGCCCTGTAATATAGTAATATCATTTTTGTGAAAGGCATATTGAGAAGAATTAAACTTCAAATAATATTTTTTACTTTAAAGGAAGACACCCAGTACAAATACGATAGGCAGAGAATAACAACCCGATAAAGTCTAGTTTCCTTATTACCTATAAATATAGGTATACAATTATTTTGGAATATTTAATAAAAAAACGTAGACAATTTCAGTTTTATTTGTTGTCTAGGTGTAATGTTAATTAACCTCTACTAACAATAACGGACACGGGTGTCCGACTAGCAGTTAAGCTAATCGATACACATTAAAAATCTATATAAAATATAAAAATATATACGACATGTTAGCTAAGTAACTAAGGCTCATGACATCTTACTCCTGTATTATTTTTTGTTGGTATCAATATTAAATTTCTGACAGTCATATTCCAAATAGGGCTCTCTAGTGCTGAACTTCTCGCAATGTAACCCTTCGTGTTTACTGGGTATCCAAAGTACACACACTTTAAACTGACTTTCGAACTGTGAACCAGGTTCTGCTACCTCTACTTCCTAATTGCCTAACTGAAAAAAAACGTTGGTATAAAAACTCACTTGATGCACTCGCGTCACGTTAGTCAGTGAAAATGGTTAGCGGCAATTGGATATTTGTGGCGGGTGGCCTAATCCTGTTTATGTGCAGCCCTGGTGTGTGGGCCAACATTTTCCGTAAGTTCACATCCAACATGCCACACAAAACTGCATAAAATCTAAAAAAGAAAAAACTGTTTAGCTGCACCATTGAAACTCTGCCTTATGGAGGATGAGGCGTGCCACGTGAAGCAGGCACAGGCCTTTGTTGATGCCTTCAAACATGGCATATCGGAGCGAAATGTGGCACCCATAGGGACCATAGAATTGGGCACCCTTCGCATTAGTAGCGGCGATCCGGGAAGTTCGATGCACTTCAATCTGGTCATGTCCAATACCACATTACATAACTTTGCCGACACAATGCGGGTAAAAACAGTGAAGGGTTTCACCAAGGACCTGACTAAGCCAATGACGTTTTGGTGGACCTTCACCACAGCAGACTGCGGTGTGCATGCCAACTATGACGTCGATGGCAAGATACTGCTGTTGCCCATCGTTAGTCAGGGTCAAATTACCGTCAGGCTCAAACAACTACAGGGAAAGACACGCGTAACTGCCGTGCCGGAGAAACGAGGCGATGGAAAAACCTATCTCAAGATCACCGACTATAAGTCAGTTGTGAAAGTGGGCTCGTAAGTTGAATGTTTGTGAAATACTAAGACCTTTATGGCTTATATTTTTCACAATTTGGCTCGATATAAAAAAATTATGCCATAACCGCGATTAAAAATCAAAAAATTATCATCTTTTTTCGCAGCGGTCACATTGATATGACCAATTTGTTCAACGGTAACGAGGAACTCCGCGAGAGCACACTAAAGGTGCTCAACAATCAGTATGATGTCATAGCGAAGGACGTGCATCCCCAGATAATGAAAGCGACTGATCGTTTTTTCAAGAAAGTGGTGCAACAATTTTGGGAAAAAATACCATATGAGGAATTCTTTGAAAATTAAATCCGACAACTGCGTAAATACAGATAAGGTTTATGCGCTGGGTCTACTCTGATCTATTTTGCGGTTATGGATTATGTGTATATGTTCTGTTAAGCCATATGAAATACAATATTTAAAAAATTTGTATATTTGCTGTTTTTTCTCGCCACTGCAGCGTTTATTTTAATGAAGATTCTCAATTAAATCAAAGATATTTTTATCGCTGTCCCATTGCCACAATTCGTTATTTAAATGTGTTGTACACATTATGTGTATAGCTCTGAAAGGGATAGAAAAGAGAGAGAGAGAGGTGAATAAGTTCTGAGTATTTTCGAGGATTGCAGCACGATTCCTCTTACCTAAGTAATGCAATTTTAAATATTGGATGTGTAAATTTTGATAATTCACTGACCGACTGCACGCTGCAAACAGTTAAACCATTGCGAACAGCGTAGCATGAATGCCACATGCTATCCATCGCCGTGCTGCGTTTGATCCTCCTCTGGATGCTCCACAATCTTGCTCGCCGTTTGCAAAAGCTCCTGTGGAAAGGCAATTGCAATGTTGGCTTTGATTTTGACTTCCTTTTCTGTTTCACTTAAATTTACCATTGGCTTGCGATGTTTCGATTCCTTTTCATTATCCTGTGGACTATCTGAGCCGTCGGTTGTTTTGATGAACGACGAGTAGAAGGAGGAAAAACTAGAGCCATCCATATCATCGCTGTTGCCATTACTGTCCGTGTACTTCTGTGTGAGAAGATATGAAAACGATAAACATTTCTATATATATCTATATACGTTCTGTTTATGCGCAGTAAACAATTTTGTATAAGTTTTAGGAGTCCAGGTTTCATTAATTTCCTTACAATTGCTCATTGCTCTTCGGCCTTGCATGATTTCAAAAATGTAATTAAAAACTAATAATTATAGAAATAATGGACTACCATGTACGAAATCTATTGGAACGATCGGCTAAAAAATAATGATTGGAATATTAATATGATCATGAATAATATGGTATTTATAAAACCTTTTTATCTTACTGGTTTTCTATTGTGATTAGATGGATTGCTTGTTGGATCGGACGTATATCCGTCTGGCTCGACGTTAACCGGTTCGATCGGCTGCTCTAACAACTCCTTTTTCAATGAATCAGAAGGTACCACATTCGAGCTGGGCTCGGGCTTCACTGACGAGGATATCTGCAGCTGGTTGGGTGTTATCGAAAAGAAGGCGCCCGGTGCCTTCGGCGTTGTTGTTGACATCGGTGCTACCCTAGCCATTTGCGCCTGTAGGGATTAAATTCAGATTTAGCACAAGAAACAGGCAAGCATTTTTTCCTTTTTTCAAAAAACTCAAATACAATTACAAAAGTATAAAAAAATAAAATGGGAAATTAAAATCATGACATACAGAGTAGACAGTCTTGTTGTAGCTGGCATGTGAGCTGTTGAATCTGCCCGGAAGTTGGAGGAGGTTGCTGGCAACGCTGGAGAACGGCAGGGGCTGATACATCATCGCTGTAGCGGCCGCAGCCGCTGGATGTGTGTAGAAGAGCGATGGATGCGGGTACATTACGCCAGCCATATATTGAAGGGGAATCGCTGCCGTTGCTGCTGCCGCCGCCGCAGCTGCTGCCTTCTGGGAGGTTGTCGGCTCCTCGCAGGTCTTCTGCGAGCGGTGCGGCACATGGTGAGTGGAGGTGGACACAGCTTTCGAAGTGCTTGGCAATTGGGCGGGTATATAGTAGAAGGCGGGAAAGAGGCTTGGCGAGAAGTTGCTCTGGGCTACGGCTGGCGTAGGCACCGATGGCGTCGGTATGCCAATGGAGAATGGCGGCCAGAGATTCTGAGTACAGTTGAGACCAGCTGGTACAGCCTGAATATGGTTGCTTGCATGCGATGAGGTATTCGGTGTCGGACCTTTGGCATCGCCGGTGCTAACCAATGGCATAGTAAGTGTGAGCTGCTGCTTCGGTTTGTTCGCCTCACTCTCCCAGGAATGGGAACCACCCCGCTTGATGCCATGTATGCCATGGCCGGGACCACTGTACTCTAACATTTTCTCGTTCGCCGTCTTCTTGTTCTTCTCACCGTTGCGTCCGCGTGACTCGCGATGTTTCTTCAGCATGCGTTTCTCCATCTCATCGTTGTGCTTGCTGAGCAGCGATTCGGTTAGGGTGACACTAACTGGCGGTATACTTTGATCAGCGCCAAGACCAGCAACAGTAACAGCACCAGCGCCGGCACCAGCAGCAGCAGCAGTAGCCCCTGCACCTGCACCTGCGCCCGCACCAGATCCGCTAAAGTTACCACCGGAATTTCCACAGCCAGAGGTGCCTGTGCCGGTATTGCTGGTATTTGTGACGCTGCTCATGCGAATATTGCTGTTGGTTGTGCAATTGCCGGAGGAACCGCTGCCACCGCTACATTCGCCACCATGGTCCGGACTAACCGCACTGCGCTCATCCTCACGGGATCTGCTAGCGTAGGAGGAGTCGCCCTTAAGCGGGTCGAGTTCTGTCGGCGCCGTGACTGGTTTGCTGTTAAAAAAGCGCTGCAGATTCTCTTTGTAGTTGAGCTGATTGTAGCTCGGCGGCGTCCCTGTGGAGCTCTTACTGTCATAGTAGTCATGATGCGGCGAGATTTCGCCAAGCATAACGCTATCACGCTCTGACACCGTCAGCTCGCTCTCATGCGGCAGCTCCAGTTTCAGATCCGTTCGCGTCACCTCATCCATCAGTGTTTCCATGAAGCTGGCGAGTGCTTGGCATCGTCGCGATACCTCCTGCTTAACGGTGTCCGATGGCCGGGAAACTGTCTCTGCGAGTAGCTTCACAATATATTCTTTGATATGATTATTACGAGTCTGCATCTCGTCCGGTATTTTCAATTTTACAGTCGGCGCAGCCTCAAAAACATTGACTTGATTGGGGCCTAAAAAGGGAGAGAGGGAGATGGCATGATTGATTGATTCGTTGTTCTCCTCGATTTTGTTAAGGTAACAAGCTGGAAAACCAGCTAAAAAACGTTTCTTCTAAATTTAGTTAAATTATGTTGTAACATTTATAGATAAATCTCATTCAATATTCTAGATCTTAAATCAAAAACCTTTTTTTTTTTGGGGGTTTCTCTTTAAATAATAAATCCTAATAAATTTTTTAAAATTGAGGTTCTACGTTTTTGAAACCTTTAACCGCATTTTCTGACCGAGTTTGCTTACCTTGAAACACCCGATGATGTCCGACAACAAACTCAAGCTTGCGCGACCAAGGATTCACGAAACTGGTCCACTCCGTCTCGAGGAGGATGTAGCATCCATTCTGAATGAGAAAGCGATAGGGTTTACTGCAAAAAGAGACGCCAGCCGTTTGTCCCTTCTTCATGACCATTTCGTACGTCTCCTTAATGATCGGCAGATCCTCGTGATGATAGAAATCCATAATGGACCTTCCAATCAGATCCTGCGGCAAATATCCTAGAGCACTAACCGATGCGCTATCCACATGCGATATGACTGCAGCAGCGGTGTGGCGTATGGCAAACTTGGGACTCTTTGGCGACAGAATCTCATCGCTAACTGCAAAATACATTCAATATTAATTAAAAAAATCCATACGGAAATTAAGTAATGCAAATAAAGACTTTTATAAAGCCTCAATATAGGTGAGCAATCCTTCGCCCTAAACGAATGGTTAATTTCTAAAATTCAGTGTGATTTTTTTCCGAGTTTATATTTTTATGAAACTGCAAAGGCGTAATTTTGGTACATTCTGTTTCTTCTATTTTAATTTTTCTCAATTTCTGTAGTTGCACGCAACTAAAATGCGAGAAATAAGAAAGAAAAAAGAAGGAAAAACAAGTCTTCCTAACTATGAGATTAGTGATTAATGATGATGAATACTGTTTTTACAAATCCTGAAACCTATGTTTCGTAGTTCCACTTACGATATTGCAACCATATCTCAAATCTTTGAAAGTGGTAAATATAATATTATATAAAATTATATTATTACCATTTATATGCACTCATAATAAATCCAAGTTCCTCTGGAAAGATGTCTTTAGTCGAACTTGATAACATGATTGGAACTTATTGCTGATAAAGAACACTCACCCTTGTAGCTACTCTTGATGGGCGTGGCGGTGATGACCAGCAGCATATTGGTGCCATTGGATACCACATAGTTGTCCGGACGCGCTTCCTCGGGAGCCTCCCTGAACGTCAGTCCCAAGCGGAAGGGTTCATAGCTTACGGAACGTCCAGTGACGCCAAAACCGCCAGCGGCTAACCCTCGATAGCGTCGGAGCATCACACAAAATGTGCTTCGGGCATCCTTAGGGAGGCTGCCGCGTGCCTCGGCAATCGGGATGCCTATGGTGATTTGACTAGCGAATGTTGAGCGATCCTTGACATGTACAAAATCGATAAACGACCGCCCCAGCCACATATCGCGCGGATAGCCGAGGACATCGGTAATGCTGGGTGTCGTATAGAGCACCATGCCATCGTGCATGGAGATCACACAACAGAAGCTATCCTCCTTGGCCCGCTCCTGTTGCGAATTTGGATGATGTTTGTTAGCGCCAGCAGTAACTGTTTCCAGTTTTCCTAGTGTCGCTTCCCAAGACTTGTCGGCCTTGTTACTTCCGCCAACGTTTGAACAAATGGATAATCCAGCTGACGGCAATGCCAGGCCATTTATCGAGTTGGTTGAGAGCAGTTGTTTTACCTTTTCCAATTGATTGTTGGTCGACTCGCTTAGCTCCGAGTCGAGCTGTTCGCTCATCTGTTGTTGATTGCTGGCCGGTTGATCGCTCTGCGATTGTGTGTCCTGTACATCCTGGGGCTGTTCGCAGCTGATGCTGCTCGATTTGGTTAGCAGGTGCAGCTGTTGCTCCTCGGCAATATCGATGTGCGATGCGTTTGGTGTTGTCGTCATTTGCCCCAAGCCTTTGGACTTCTTCTTCTTTCGGGACTTGTCCTTGTTGCGCTTGGGGATCAGGTCGCTGCTGCTGGCCTGAGTGGATGGCTTGCCCCCATAGCCACTACTGCCGGACGAATGACTGCCACTTAGCCGGGACTTGGAGCTGCCACTGCAGAGCAAATTAGGAATACATATATGGTGGCCATAGATGATATTATGTCTGGAATTCTCACCTGCGCTGTGATTGACTGTTGCTGCAGCTGTTTGAATAGGCCGAGTCGTCTACCTTTGTATTGTGTGTTGACTCTGATGATTCTCCCTCCATTTTGAATTTCTGTTGGCTTAGAGTATTTGCGTTTTACAAAAAGTCTTTTTCTATATATTTTCAAAATGATGTACACGTTGAATCAATTGATAAGGTCTCAATATTATACTAAGAAAAAAAAGATAATTATAGAGTTAAACAAAGTGTGCATCAGTTTTATTTAATTTTAAATAATTAGTATTGTGTTCGCTCACAATTTATATTATCAATTAAAGAGAATCACATATATTCTATATATGCGTGTATAGATATCATTTTTGATTTGCTATTTTAACTACATTTTAATTTGCGTAGGGTTTTATGTTAATTTGGAGTACCTATTTTGAATCATGTACAATCAGCAGAGAATATCTTATATTTTATATCTTATATGAGTTTTTTATTTTTATGCCCTGAACCCATTAAAAATAGGTAAAAAGGGTATAATGGTTTTGAGCAACTGTATGTAACAGACAGAAGAACATAGTTTATCGTATATTCGGCGAAGATCAAGTTTGCTTTATGTTATCTGCATAAATATGCATAAATATGCGAGCGCATGTATGAGAAAAAATGGCATGATAATCGATGCGTGTATGTATTTATGTGTATATATGTATATGCACGCGTTTTAAGCCAGCAGTTACGGATCAGTTCGGGCTATGCACTGACATAGACCACTCACATTTGGGTGCTTTTCAAAAGAAAATTTGCCAACAAAATTAGAATATATTTAAGAGCTTGTATTTAAATAAGAGTATTGAATAGCTATTATTGGTACTCAGGTGCGCGGATCCCTTTATGTAGCTCCATGACTACAGATGGTGGGCACCCTCGAACAACATTCCCGCAACTTCCCCAACACATTCGGCCAACTTGGGTAATCAAACGCCACATACCTAAAACAAACCTCGAATTGCTGGATTCAACGGACTCCATAACGAAATTCCAGGCATCACCCACACACCTTCCCTGCCTAAAACCCAATTACCGATCCGACATCTGGCTACTCACTCTCTCTTCTTTCTGTCGGGAGACTTCAAGAGCACAATATTTTTTGCACGCTTCCATTCACTGGCGAAATATCTCTCATTCACACACTTTTCATACAAAGCACTTATATAGATTTGCAGATTTCCCCAGTGAACCTAACCATTTCATCATTTCCAACATCTAAGAGTGTTTTCATAGCCAGGCCAGAACCCTCAAGAACAACATTCACTGCTGCACTAAGCTCAGTAGAGCAGGACATACTCGCAATGCGGACAGCTTTCAAAAAGGCTCCTCTAGAAGTTCATGGCCTCGTAAGGTGAAATTACAGAGTAAACGCCCTGTACAACAACTTTCGGCCCCAACTTCTTGTTCTTGTTCAATCTTCTTCCGCTCAGCAACGGATGAGGTTTCACCTCGTCTACGCACCAACCCAGGGTAGGCGCGACCTCCTTCACCACCTCCTCTACTACGTCCTTGACAGTTTACCTATCATTCTTGCTAAGCAAAACTAAGGACCAGGACTCGACTGGTAGAGGCAACTATCAAATGGACACATTTTCCGCTATCAGCCAATTCTTAAGCCCCTTGGATTGCGTCGAGTAGTCCGAAACACTACTGAATAGCTTTCCAGCCGTCCGCTCTAAAAGCGAACACTGCATAAGCCCATTATTAATCGAGAACATCAACACTATTACGAGGCGTGCCACTTAACACTCATACCAAATAAGTTAACACTCACACACTACTTAGCAACCCCATCTTCCTCCACACGTTAGTCTGTCGGCTTCTTCTTCCGTGGCGGTATCACCAATTAGTGCACATGCAATTTATTAATAGATTTAACACTAACCCACACGTAGATAGCAGAAATAAATGATTTCACACACACACGAAAATTGTCAATTCGCAAAAGACAACGCAATAAGAAGGCAAGCCCAAAGGAGAATGCACAAATACCGGATCCCGTTAATATAAGTATCGGTATCTCTGTTATCTACGTTTATTTGCATAAGCAAGCACTCGTATGTTTGTCACCAATTCTCAACTCGTCCTAGTAGATAGGGACAAATTTGTATACCAAAAGTGTTCAACGTGATCACCTGCCTTATTTGACTTAATCTGACGATGCCATGTATAAGAATCGATTTAAGCGTCAATTATTAAAACCAGTATTCGGCAGGTTCCAATTTAAAGTCATTTCTGTTTGGTCGTGAACTTCCTCCTTGGTTTGGAGCGCCGCCCATCTAAACGACTGTCGATCTTAGGTTCGGCGGCCTCCTGATTACACGAGGTACCGAAATCAAGCCGGCGGTCAAGCTATGTACCACAAAGGTACAACAACCGCGCAGGCGGAGGCTATCTAATGTATAGCTAACCTTCAGACTTACGAAACATTGTAGTGTTTTTCAGGCAGAAATACTTGCCATAAAGGTAATTTCGGTCCAGTTTATATATGTATTGACAGCATATTGATACACGCTTGCATCAAAAACATTAAAGTGTTATCTTTAAATTCGATATCTGCGACAGGCGGTCGGAATATTCTCATATTCGATGGCCAAGAGCATGTTATCAGCATAATGTGGGCTCACTAAAATATTGAAGGCAACTTCAAGGTTGATGCGCTAGCAAGGAAGGGCACATAAATACCACTCCTATGTAAGTGAAAATACACCTTTGGGTTTTGTTATCTGAGCTTAAACCATTTTTTAAAGATAATTAATAAATTTCTCATCTTTTATCTCAGAAATCGATTCTTATCGATATTCGCGATATTTGTGTCCATTTATAAATACATCATCACAAAGATATCGCTTCGAGTGTTCATCCTGATCAAGAATATATGCATAAACATTATGAATTCATAGATATTTCTTTCTGCCTTCTGTTAAATAGTTTGAGACAACTTCATAACACCTTATCAGTACTTTAATATTTCAATCATTGATACTCGGAGTGGAGTCATTCATTGTGGAGTCATTCATTATGGAACAAATCAATTTGTTGTAAAACTGTCAACAATCGAAAAATGGCTTGCAAGAGGCCGTCAACCTTTAGTTTTACGGAAAATACATAATTCTTAATTATAAATTGTATTCCACTTTCAATCTGAAACATTATTTAATTATATACCAAATTAAAATAAAAAATTTGTTTTTTCTGAGGGTACTACCGGATTTAAAATTTAGCTCACATTTATATATATGCACGTAGCTTCTTACTACGTTGAGCCGGTGCAGATGAGTGCAATTTTGTGCCGTTTAAAGCTCTCTCTATTTCTCTCGCTGTCTCTTACACAGCACTCACACAGACGACACCGATACATATATGATCGATCCAAAACCGATTGCTGTCAGCTTGCAATTGTGTTTGTTGCTTAATTCCTCAGCTGCGCACTCTCCAAAGCTACGCGTTTAATTTTATTCATATACACTTACTCACACTCTCTGTAGCTCTGTTTTTTCTCTCTCTCTCCCTCTCTCGATCAACGAATTGCAAATGCAGTTTCAAATATGTATATTGTTTTATACTAAATTAGTATATATTTCAATCTGATTTTTTATTTCGTTTTTAATATAATTTACGTATTTCAGGTACTTAAACTCCAATTTAACAAAAAGTATAAGCAAAATGCGCGTATTAAGGTTTTAACTCGAAAAAGTTTCGTGTTCTTTCCGCTCAATCGAGACCTACTTGTTGAAAATTTGTCCGAATACTGACAGACTCTCGATAGCTCGGAGACGAGAAGCGCACTGCCAAGCTTTGCAATATTTGCCCACACACCCAAGCACATCAAGCATTTCACATACACAGAAACACGACAAGCTGCAACACCAGTAGCCACAACGTGCGTTCTTCTTCGGCATTTCCAATCGCTCGTTGAGGACTCGGCATTGTTCGCTTTGACATACTTTGTGTTGCTCTCGCTTAACCCATTGCTGCGTCTGTGAATTTAAAAGTGACTGGCAAATGGCGGCGTAATAAGTTTTGTAGCTAAAATAATGTATGTAAAAACGATTGCAAAAATTTCGAAATTTTATTGTAAACTTACTTTAAGGTATTGCTATCAGACTATGATATATACATATGTCCAGAGACGCTGTACGAAAATAGACCCGTTAGGTCCGGTTTGGGCCTAATGTTTGTCGATGAACGTAATCAAAACTACGTAAGAAGCATTAGTAGTGGCAACAGTTATTAAATGAACGCTGCTAGTTATCGGAAAGTTGACTGCTACCACGCTGTTTCAATAGTCCATGGTTTCGCCTCAGGGTTGTGGAGAGGAGAGAGAGGAGGAGGGTTTGGTTGTGCAGCACGTTAAATTCAGCAAAAATGTGACTCAGTCTGTGCACACTGAGAGTCACGCAAATCAGCCACGTGAGTTTTTGTTGTTCTTGTTACTGATATTGTTTATTGTTGTCGCCGCTGCTCGCTGCTCGCCCTTGCTTTACCGTGCCACTTACCCTCTGTCCCTTGGTGCACTCCGTCAAGGCCTTGCATTAGTCATCGGCAAGCAAACGCGCAACTTACATCAATTTGGTGTGGCAGGCTTTTAGGTGTTGTCAGATATTGAATTATGATTCAGATTGTGTCTAGATGTCTACGTTCTCGTTTCGAAAGATACATCTTTAAAATTTACGTGTCATATTAGTATAAAAGTGAACATTATGGGTTGAAGGAGCTTTTTCCTGCCTGTTACATGATTTGTCACATTTGTATATATATAGAAATATCAGCAAATTTTTGCCATTATGCAGATACCCCATGAATGGGGGTGTGCACGTGAAAAGTGAAAGCAAAGTACTAACCATTGAGTTACGGAGCGATTCGCCCGCTGGGATTGTGAAAATATAAAAGGAACAGACGGCAAACCATACTTTGAACCAACTCTGGAAATGTCTCAGTAAGATAAAAGTTTAACAAAATATAACGATTTTATTTGTTTGAACATAGGTCTCTTTATATTATGATTAACATAACAATATTTTAAATTCATAATTTCTATATAGATATTATATATTTATAGATACCGATACATGGAGTAGGTAAAAATAATAAATTAGTTGAATTTAAAACATTCATATTGAAGATATTATCCTATTTTGCCACTTGTGGATAAGAATATATATCACGTATAGAAGGATATATCAAAGTGACGACAAGAAGTTACTCGGGTTGGTAAACACCCAGTGTTGCATATTACATTGCTCAAGCCGAGGGCATTCAAATGGACGTTACGTTTCCCAGTCGAGAAGAAGGAGCCAGAAGATGATATCTCTCGCTCGACTGCTAAAGCAAAGGTGCCAGCACGTTAGCGAAGCGGGAAGTGAGTTGTTGAAGTGAGAGGAATGGGAAGTGAGAAACGAAAAGCCAGCAGTGAGAAGCGATTTCGGGCCACACTTCACAGACATAAATTGAGTTACAGGCCAAACTAAATGGGACTCCATTTCAATTTCAGTTTCGGTTTCAGCCTACCTTTTGTCACCGTATCTACGACGATGAGGGGTTTCTGAGGTAGCCACGGCTTCAACACACAATTAAATTCAGTTAGCTGAATGTGATACAAACGAACAAGTTTGCAAAGCAAAATGACACAAACAAAAACAATGAGACAAGCTCGAAACTCAAACTCAATCTCAACAAAACAAACAGAAACAAGAGAAAATCCCGCTGGTCGTCGCTTGTCGGTTTTTTGTTTGTTCCTCTGATCCAACTTGGATCATATCTACAAGATGTGCACAGAAGTGAGGTGTTAAATAATAGAAAGATTGGAGGAGTGGTGGAGAGTCTTTACTCTCATTTTTCATCTTCCACTTATTCTTCCTTATCTTAAATCGTTGTAAGCGATTTCCCTTTAATGACCATTTTTACAACTAAATGTTTTGTGGACCAATTTTTTATGGCCGCAAAATTAAAGATAACTTTAGTTTGGGGTTCTCTTTTTGGGGGGAATTCGAAGAGCGAATAGAGATTGTTTAGCTTAATTGGAGATTCGTTTGACAAGTGGCAGGAAATGTTAATTGTATCTCGTTTATAGTTAAGGAGCATTTATGTTGAGGCATTTAGAGAATAACAAATACACTGAAAAAATTTTTTGTAATAGCGAAATTTTCATATTTGTTTCAAGAATTAATCAAAGAATATTTATATTAAATTGTAAGCGGCAATCTGAAATAAGAAACAATCCCATTTTATACCCTGAAACCATTAAAAATGTGTAAAAAGGGTATAATTATTTTATGCAAATGTATGTTACAATCAGAAGGAAGCATCTCCAAACCCATAGGGTATATATTCATGATCAGGATCAACCAACAAGTCGATTTAGCCTTGTCCGTATGACCGTCAGCCTGTATGAACTCGCGAAACTAACAGACTATAAGTTCTAGAAACAGTTCTGGATTTCAAATAGGGAAACACGTAAACGGTTCATATATCAAAAATCTATCATTTAAATAAAATAATTTCCATTTCCTTAACAATAATTGGCTAAGCTATTACTAAAGCGTCCCTGACCTCAAGCATTGACCTTTAACAAAACGAATTTAAAATTCCAAAGTCATGGGTATGCATTGTCATAAAGTGAGTTTTTTGTAATTATGAACTTGCTACACGCCACGATCCGACTATCCAACGATCCTACAACAAATCCATTTCCATTTTCAAATATTTTCGCCTTAAGTCGGTGGAAATAATCACACATACGTTTAAAATTACACTTAAAATATGTGCATAACAATATATATATATATATATATATATATATATATGTAAAATGCCAACGCAGCTCAAATGAAAATTAAAGACCGGGCAATTTCGATGGAACAGCTGAGAATCATATCATATATATATATTTTTATATATATGTGTGTGTGTATGTTTTTATATGAGAAGTTGGAGGTGCCTGAAGGAGCGACCTTTAATGGTGCCATTGTGTGCTAAACAGCAAGTAGAGACTTAAGACGCCATCCACCATCAAGCCACTGTCTGAATCTGAATCTGAAAGATGAAGCACCACCAGCAGCACTAATACCAGTTGGCGAATTCACACGCTCTGCGTTTCCATTGTTCCCACAATTTTCCATTCACTCGCTTTAGTTTGCTTACTTCTGTTTCTATTTTGTTATAAGTTTTGCCCCGGGAAAAAATTACACACACACACACACACAATTTTCCACGGAACTCCCCTTTCCAGCATATTTTTCTTTTGCTTCTTGTGGCCTGTCTCTGGTTTGTCGTTTTGGCCACTAGCTATCGTCGTCGTCTTCATCCATCGTTTTCATCTTCTTTAATGAGAGTATTATATATAGTCTTCCTCTTCCTTTTGCTCTCTCCCATTTCTTTTTACATCAATGTAAAACATGCAACATGCATAATGTCATGTTGTAAGTATTAAGCACTTATTTTTTATTCTGGTTATAACGTGGGAGCTGTTTTAACTTAATTCATTGATCTTTTAGTTTCAGTTATATTCTACAAAAGAAATTTATACTTGATACTATCTCAATTATCATTATCCTTGTTTATTTATTTACCGAAAATACCGTCTTAACATTTAAGACTTCCATTCTTTATAGTCTCTAATAAAACTTGTTTCACTTCTTAATTTTGTTGGTAGATTAATATTATTTATTCGATATATATATACATATGTATATGTAAATCATTACTAGCATCATTAGCGGAGTGGATTCGTCCGTCTGTTTCTATGCATAAACTTAAATATGATCTTTGCAAACTCTAAATAGACATACAATTTAATAATTTGATAGTTCTCAATACTAGTCATGCATTAAATCAATGCAATTCCAGGAGTTTATGATGAATACAAAAAACTTCTATTCTTTGTAATTTTTAGAATACTTTGAAGAAATATATGCCTTCATTACAATCTTCTTTTTTTCGAATGGTTAGTAGAATTACTTCCTATATACCCTTATTCAGCACACATGATCGCGAGGCGAACACGTTCAAACACACATAAAAAAAGACCATCTAAATTGTCGCCTGTCACCGTAGCCAATGATCGCTTAGGGTGCAATTGTGGTATAGGTATTCTAAAGAGACGAAGAGATGAGGAGGGGTGGTAAAAAAGTTTCTCATAAAAGTCGCAAGTGCAGTGCATAATTGCCGCTGACAACACCCACAAGTATACACATACGTAAGCTATGTATTAATGTAGCAAATGTTGAGCCCCTCCACCCCAGCCTTGTCTGGGTACAGAGATTTGGCATGCGATCTTCAGCAGAGCTGGAAGCTATTATACCCTGTAGTCAATGATTTGAATTGGTTACGATATTATCATACACACAATATGCACCAAGCAACTAAAGAAGTTTAAGTCAAGAAAAAACCATAACTTATGCCAGACTGTTATTGTCAGATTGAATGAGATTATTTAATTTTAAAAATTTTGAATTAATATTTATGTACGCTTTTTGTATATCAAATTTAACTCTCGTAATTGATCTTATGGTAACATCAAGCCGCGCTCACTAACAACGAACACATAACGCCATGCAGAAGATTTTTCCTACTTACTCACTCCGGTTACATGCGAACACCACCTCAATTCATATCTTTTGTTGTCGTCGTCGTCCTCGTCTTCGTCTTTATTTCTGAGCGCCGAGCACATTTTGAGTTTTTTGCACAGTCGCAGAGCCGAGCACTAAGGCGCGTAGAAAGCCGAAGAGCCGGAAGCGTTTCGAGTCGCATTTCATTTGTGTTTGCTCAGTTAACTTCAGTCACGAAACGCGGTCGGACGTGTGTCTTGAGCGGTGATCGCAAGCCGGCTAACCGAATAAGAGACAAAAATAACTCGAGAATTTCACGAATATATTTTTGTTTACGTTTTTATTTCCGTGTTGTGTGTGTGTTTGTTTTGTGGTGGTGTCTTTCAGTCTGCATTGGTGCGTAACGAGCAGCTTTGCACTAACCCCCTAAAGTTATTGTTTGCTTGCTCTCTCTCCCGTTCTATCCTCACTCTGCCTCTATATTGTCTCACGGGGTATCCTGGGCACAGGATGCGCTTCACTGCATTCGAGCACCTGTTTCAGCACCGGTGTCAGTGCAGTAACAGTACCAACAACAATAACAACAGCGAAATCCAGTCCTCAACAACAAGTCGCGCGTAAAATTCCCAACAAAAGTTTTGTGTCGAAATTTGTTTTGCCGGTAAATATATAATTTATGCAAAAAGTATAAAAATATATAAAAATAACATTCATTTCAAGAATTGCAATATGGCTAGTTAGGCGGAAAATTCAACTGGTTGGCAGAGAACCTGTTGGTAAATATTTATTGTTGTGTTATGCCAGAGTTGTGTAAGAGCTTCCGATAAGAATAACTCCCACATTTTGTCACCATAAAAATTTGAATCCACATATTTGAAAAGGAAAATTTCGTGGTAACAACCGGAACCTGTCTTAATTACCTTTTAGACTCTGGATATTTGTTGGATACGACTGGCCAGGGAAGATAATAAATAGAAAATGTCCATCACAACATATAACTTTTAGAATCTGATAACCCATAAGTAGTACATTTTGAGACCTATAGCGGTTTTTGTAATTTTTTGTAAATTGAATACCAATTTTCTACATGTTTTTTTGACTTAACTCTTTTACTTCAAAGGGGTGGTCAGAATTTCGCATTTTTTATTAGTATTCTTGTGTTAAAACTCATTAGATTTCTTGGGTTACAAATCATTTTTTTTTTGCATTACTAATTAATTTAAAAAAAATGTTTTAGCTTACTTTTTTCATACAAAAATCCTTTGACTGTAATAGATTTTTAGTCTTCCGTAGTTTTTCAAATCTGAGAGAAGTTAAAATAGAGCATTATCCTTGTTATTAATTTTAAATATGATTATATGAAAAATCTGATGTACTTTTTAATCCCTATTTATTCGATAATAAAAAGGCGTTCATTCATTAAGAACCAATTTTTTTTTAGATATTGCTCCAACTTTAGATCTATTGCAAGCTAATGTAATATTGAAAACTAATAATTGCTCTTACAATTGAAATAGAAACTAGCAACAAGTTAATGGGGCTAACGGTTGTAGAAAGTATTAATGTAAGCAATCAGTATTTCTTGTCATGATTATGACTATGATTATGATTATATTTATGATTATGTGCTAATTTTGCAGGCACAGACTTGAACTAATTGTGATTTGTAATTCGCAACTTGTATGCACTTGGATATTGTATGTTAACCCAATGCCGCGGCAACTATGCTCATTGTGGACATGCTAGCACTGGCATTAACAAATGGACAGAGTATGCTGAAGGAGAAGGAAAAGGAGTGGCAACAATGTGATGAAGATGCAAATTATGAGTGCAATAGCAGTAGCGACACTAATCAGCGTACAGCCGTTGGAACTGAGGCAATTGCAACTAATGCAACAATAGCAACAAAAACAACAACAGCAGCAGTGGGCAACACAGCTAACGTTGGCCGAGTCTTAAATGTTGTTACTGTCGATGATGATGACGTTGGTTTGGCATGCGAGGCACACAGCATTAGTGTTCAGCTAGCTGGCGTGCAACAACAACAGCAACAACATCAAAAACAATACAAGGCGCATTGTGCGTGGCAGCCGCGATTGGCGACGAGGGGCGGCGGCTGGCAGGCATGCCAGCCAGCACCAGACAACAAATTGAATGGCATGCGAAGGCATGCGCAGGCGCGTGCTGAATACAGCGGCAACAACAGCAACACAGGAGCGGAAGTTGCCACAAAATTGGAGAGCGCGCAAGTCGAGCGTGAGAGCGTAAGAGGGAGCGCAAACGCAGGCAATGCTGCTAACCATGGCCGACAACAACAACAGCAGCAGCAGAAGCAACCACCACCAAGCAGCAATGTGACAACAGGAAACAAAACCAACAACGACAACAGCGCCTGCTCAATACCTAAAATTCAGAGTGAGCTTTTCAAAACCAAACTCAAATCAGCAGCAGCTCCAGCAGTCGTCGCAGCAAGCGCAGCTGACAAACAGCAGCAGCAGCAGTTAATAACAAATTTTTTACAAAATAAACCCAAAATTGAGAATCAATTGTTAAAAATTTGCACAAATAACAATACAAGTATTGACCAAAAACAACAACCATTAAAAGAAGAAGCAGCCGCAGAAGTAGCTGCAGCGCAAAATTCGTATACAGACGTCAGCAACGACGCTGACAGCGCAGCTGACGACGACGCTCAACGTACAGAAAAATTTGTGCAAAAGAAGCAAGAAAATAATGGCAATCAAAATGCGTTAAATGTGAATTTTTTTTTTCAATATTCAGGTGAAAATGTGCAAAGTGACGTAGCAAAATCAGCAGCAGCAGCCGAAGCAGCAACAATAAGAACAGCATTTGTAAGCCAGACAAATGAAATTGTAAAACGGCACCAGACAGAGTCGCAGAAGGAAGGGGAAGAGAAGAAGCCCAAGCAGCAAGAGCAAGAGCAGGAGCAGGAGCAGGAGGCGAACGCGACGCCATTGCCATTGCCATATTTGAAGTTGGAAGAGACAAAATTATGGCACGAGCCCGTTGCTGTTGGTGATTATAATGCCGTTGGTGTTGCTGCTGGTACTACGATTGTACAGCAGAAGCCACAATCGCAGAGTGTGCCAGCAAATGTTGATGTTGTTGCTGCTGACGATTACGTGGATTACGTGAAAAGTGTTCCAGACAACAAACCAGTCGAGCAACAACAACAACAACAAGAAGGCGACGAGTTCACTTTGAAGCAATTAGCAAAACACTCAATTGTAGCGAATAGCGAGCAGAAAGAACGAGTAACGACTAACTATAACGGTAACGGCAACGAGTGCGTATCTAACTACACGATTATCGACTGCGACGCAAACGATCAGCAGCATTTGAAGCACCCCACAATAATAACAACAACAATAACATCGAGTAACAACGAGTGCAACAACAACAACAATCCAACGACAGCAATAATCTACAACGATTACGATCTTATTGATTTTGACCAGGATTTAGTCGATGATTTTGTGGCCAGTCAGCGTCTGAAACGCTTACAGCACAATTTTCAGGGACGCGTTAACAGTGGCAGCAACAACAGCTGTAGTGTTGCTGTTGAAGTTGATTGTGTAAAGGCATCCTTGAGACAGCAACAACAAGAACAAAAACCAGAACAAGAAGAAGAACTACAACTAAATACCTACACCTCGTCAGTTGAGAACACAACAAAGAAACTACACGCGCTGCTGGTATTAGCAGGAGCAATAGAAAATTGCCCAACAACAACACCCACTTCTTCCACAGAAATTGCCAACAATAATAGTTTATTGAATGACTCAAGTGCAATACAATTCAATGCAAATTATATTCAAGGCATTGGAAATGATAAAATTGCCAGCAATTCGAACAGCAGCAGCAGTAGCAGCAGCAGTGGGAGCATTGGGAGCAGGCAGCAGCAGCAGCAGCAATTGCTGAATACTCAGCTGCCAGACTTATCGTCACTGCGCGTGAGCGGTGAGCGTGTAAGCGGGAGCAAAAGCTTGAGCGTGAGCGCAATTGAATCTGCTGTCGCTGACAGTTGTCATCGCATTGACAGTGACCAGGTGCTGATTGAAATTGAAGCAGTTGGCGAGCAGGTGCACGAGGCTGCCAAAGCAACGTCAACAGCTACAGCAAGAGCAATAGCAAGCCTTGCAACAACTGGCTTACGCAGTGCCTTTGTGCCGACAGATAGCTGTTGTGTCAACAATTGCAGTGATTTGTTGACGAACGCTGCTACGGTTGACGCCGCCAATTTTGTGACCACACTCAGCGAGTTTGATGTGCAGCGATTTGGCGAATATTTGAAAGCGGCACAACAGCTTCAACTCCTCGACATTAGTCACAATAGTCAAAGTCAAAGTCAAGCGCCAACAGTGCCAGTGGGTATTAAGCAGCGACGCGGCTTTCAGTGCTACGACGAGTTGCTCGCTGAATTTGTTAGCGAGCAACAGGACAACGACAACGAGAACGGGAACAGGAACGAGAAGGAAACGCAAAACGAAAGCGGTAGCGAGTACAGCGATAGCAATTACAACGAGTGCCAGTGCGATGAGTGCTTAGCATATGCAGAATACACCAATCTGACAAGCAGCAGCCACAACAACCAGGGAGAGTACGACAACAACAATAAAAGGAAGAAGCATACAACGAGTGCACTTATTACTACTCATACCACAACAATACCAACAATTGCAACGGCAACCGAATCAGTATTCACAATGCGTGAAGTCAATGGCCAGCTGCGTGGTCTGCTCAAGAAACCCAATCGACCGCCGCCGGTGCGCAAGAATCGTGTTGTTTTTGACGAGACACGCAACGAGTTCTTCGAGGCCGACTATATAATATTGATACGCGAGGATTGTGCCTACGACGAGGAGGATGAGGAGCCCTGCACATGCGGCGAGCACGAGTTGGTGCGCCTCTGCTGCGAGGAGGGTTGTCAATGCAACTATGCGGTCAATGCCGCTGAGACAGCCGACGGACGAACGCCACAGGTGAGTGAACGATTATAATACATTAACAACTATATACATATATATATAAGGGTGGGTAGGAGGGTGGACATATTGGATCTAACTTCCTGCTGCACTCCTTACGGATTATGTCGAGTGTTGCACAAGTGCTCAAAGTTGAAGTGTTTAGTCAGTCTAAGCGTCTTTCTCCACTCTTTTTTTCTCTCACAGTGAGTGTGTGGATGAGTGTGTTTGCACTTGGAACCAATATGGCATACAATATATATTGTGGATCAAATAACCAATTACCAATAAGTTGTCAATTGATGATCGATAAAGTTATCCAATTCTTGATGAAGGCATCATGTGTTTAACATTAATCTGGTTGTTTACAAACATTGATTATTGCTGACAGATGGCAATAATTCTCCTCCCCTTTCTCTATCTCTCCCTCTCTCTTTTCCCTGTCTGGTCTTGAATATATTACTTTTTAAATTTTTATCAAGTCATGTAGTTTAAATTGTGAATTATGAATTAAAGAGCTAATATCATTATTCTGCATTACTCGCTTAGTTTTGTATTGCGTGCATTAATTACTGGTATATTGGTTCTTAAGGTCACATTTTATAGTATCAAAATTATAGCCAACTACCTTTATTGATTATTGAATTTGCCATTCATTCATTTTTGGAACAGTTGACTCATCACTCGCAGCTGCCTTTGAGCTTTGCGTTCTTGTTGCTATATTTACATATTTCCTTTAGACACCCACACTTACCCATTCAGCTGTAACCATTTTTTCTTCGATGTAAATAACATTCACGAACACTTTCATGTAGGTTGTTTGCCATGTGCTTCCACTGACATTATTCAGAGTCCTTAAGCCTCCTGCGCTTGAATACCCTCCTCTAATTATGGCAAAAACATTCTTATCACCTTCAATACCACACACATACACATATTTGAGTCTTTATGTATATTCAAGATCTGTCTGTTTGAGTTTTAAAACCTACAGTTATTTCAAGCTAAAAATTGCTCATGGCTAGCTTTTTTTTCTTGTAGTTGTTTTCCCAACACTTTAAGATCTTTTTTATATTTGTTTGTATTTCAGTAAATGTTTGGGCAATGGAGAACCTTTTCTTTTTTTGGTCGCTTTCGTAAGCTGAATTTTCACAAAATGATTGCTCTTAACTCTAATAAATTGAATTTTTCTTCTTAAATTGCATCAAGGTGCTTGCTGATTAAATGTATTAATTCACTTATTGCTTTACTTTGTGATCATTTAGTCTCATTATTTCACACTTAGTTTAATATGCCTAACAGGTGAATTCTTTCCTTTATCAACTTGCCTCACTATGCGACTAACAGTGGCACCTAATACATACATTTAAACAAAGTGGCCTTTTGTAAACAATACTGCAAAATGGTTACATTTGAATTTAGATTGTTCTTGTTATTTGTCGCTTGAATCTCTCTCTTGAATCTCACCCGTATATTTGTCTTCTTTTCTCTTTCTCTTTCTCTCACTCTCTATTCTCTCTCACTCTGCTATTCGATGCTAGTATATTCGGTTTCCTGCATATTCTTCATCCTTCAAGTGGCAGTTAAGGCGATTCAAGCTGCAAGTGCATTGTGTGCTACAGCTACAAGTTTGTAGCTTGCTTGCTACTCACGTAACCAGTCCCCCTCCCCCAGCCACTTTATGAAACCCCCGTTGCCAACCACTTTGCTCCATTCGTTGTATAAATCACTTAAAAACTTTTACACAAAATACAACCCGAATCTGCAGCAACATTGTTGTTGTTGTTCTGTGTGAGTGGGCGTCAGTGTGTGTGTGTATATTATGTGCCAAATATGTACGTAAGTTCAGCAGATATGTTGTTTTATGAAATTGTGCCTTGAAGTATGCCCTTTATCGTGATGCTCGCGTTTCATATTCTAAGGACACACTGGGAAAGTTGCCGCCACAGCGACTAGCTGTGTCTCTCTGCCTCTGCAACGCTTTTCTTCCATACTTTTTTTCGCGTCGGCCAGAAAAAAACTGTGTTTGCAAGTAACAAACTTAAATTGGAACAGGTTTTGAAAAATTGTTTTTAAATCTTCATATGCATATTTATTTTATATATTTTCATATTTTCAAATTCCTTTTAGTTTTTGTACGCAAAGCAGTTTTGAGCATATTTTTTGCTGAGTGTGTGGAAATGGTCCTAGTTGCTGTCATCACTGATTGTCTGTATTTCTGTGTGTCAATTAGGCTCTCTGCTTTCTTGGGATCCCCTACTTGGAATCTCCCTTGTCTTTGCTTACTTTTTGCCCTTGCATTATACCTAAGCGGCCCTCAAGCAGCGTTTAAATTTCAATTTTCTGACACATGAGCGTCACTTGAGTGCGCCGCTTTTTGCCTATCTTCGTTCCTCGCCCCTTCGCCTTAACCGTCAGCCCTTAGCCTATGCCAATGTCTACGTCCTATCTGTCTGAGTGTCCTGGGCAAGTGGGTGGTTGCCCAATGCACTTGACTTGGCGCTGCTCAAGCAAGTGGCAAAAGTCTCGGGTTTCCTCTTTTTCTTGTGCGTCTGTACCTTAACCACTCACCAAGAAGGAGTCCCCTGCCCCTGTCCCTGTCCCTGCCCCTCTATCTAGTTCTCACTTCTATGTCTGTGTGTGAAGAGTTTAATATGCATTTAGTGGATGTAACAAGTTTACAAAAAGTGTTGCATAATCCCTGAATCCTTGCGCACACCCTCCCGCCAAAAGACCCCGCATTCCCAGACAATAAAAAATCAGCGAATGTTAAATAAAAAAAAAATTAAAATTTTGGTAAGACGACTGTAAAATGTTGGCATTTCGTAAGCTAAAAGCTTTGCCGTCGACTTTTGCATTTTCCATTACACATTATACATTTGCAATTGTCATTCGACTACTTCCACATCCCAAGCTTTATGTCTGTATGTGTTGAGTTTTGCTTTATATGTCATTTCATCAACCTAACTTACCCAAAAAGCGAACAATAAGTAGAAAACAAAAGTCTTGGCAAGTTGATTGCCTATGCCGCCAAAGCCGCAGTGAACTTTTGGCCTAGACTTTGTTGCCGGCGACTTCTTGGAATTGGAAATGCATTCTTAAATGGCTGTATTTGTGTACACGTTCACATTTGTCTTTACTTCCAATTATAATTTGACGTGGAATGCACACACACACACACACACAAACACACACACACACACACACACACACACACACACACACACACACACACACACACACACACACACACACACACACACACACACACACATACACACACACACACACACCTATATGTGCATGTGTCATGGCCTTGATTCTCGCTGCGGCTTGTGGTTGTGAAAGTGTTGGAACCTTTTGATCCATATCCACTAATGACTCGCTTACGTAACCCTAGCAATGGGATTAACCTGTCTTCAACGGTAAAACGAGTGGTATACAAGTGTTTCACGACTTGGTGAATAACTGTTCAAACAGTTTTAAATGTTATACTTTGATGCTGCACAACTATTTCAACTATAATTTCTGTTATACAACCATTACGAATCACACTTCTGCTAGATATTGAAAAAAATTTATATTTCCGAAAACGTCCTAGCTTTTGTTACACACATGCCAAACAGGCATATAAAAAAGTTTACAATTGAAATTAGCTTATATTGCGCAACTGTTTAAAAAGCTAACAACCGTTAAACTGCTGTTATACACCATCTAATATAAACTATTGATTGATATTCTATGCCATTGTGCACACGGTTTACTTATAATATGATACAAGAAGATTCAAGGGTTTTAGATAGCTATGCGAAGTGTGATTAGTGAGTACAAGTACATGTGCAGTACGCACAAAAGCTGAATCTTGAGTTGTGATTAGATAGATAGAAGCCACAGCCTGAGCAGCAGGCAGAAAACTCAATACAGATTTATGAGCACATAGTTCATCAAACCAGACAACCAACCTTACACACACATGCTAGTTCTCCCCTAGTTCATCTGGCTATGAAACGCAATTAGCTTAATTTGTGGCAGGGTGCACCATTACACGTATACTGCCAGAAACTTAAGTCTTATGCTTATGTATGTATAGCATACCTAAGTATGCAGTTATGTAACTTAGTTGGTTAACTAGAATTAAGTAGGTCTCTCTAAGGGACTAAGCGATTGCCACCGTCATCTCGTCATCTGGTACTGCATAACTCTTTTAACATTTTTCCATTTACATTTACACAGAGCCCCAAATTTCAGCCGCCAATTGAGTTTGTGGACGATGCGGCTCTCAGTCCGCCCGATGGTTACAAGGACAACAGCCTGAAGAATACGTTGGGCGGTGCGCTTAGCGGCCACATCTTTGGCGCACAGCATCTGCAACAGTTGCAGGTGATACAGCGCTTGCAGCAGCAGCGGGCAGCAATGTTGGCGGCACGTAACGGTAACGGCAACGTGAGTGCCACAGCCACTGGGAATGTTAATTCCAATGGCACGGGCAATGGCAATGGCAACACTCAAATATCGCCACCCCCACCTGGCAGCGCCCAGCAACAGCAACAACAGCAGCAGCA